>WWET01004016.1:85701-115510 GCA_011038615.1 Limnodynastes dumerilii | reverse complement strand
AAAAACTTTAAAACATTTTAAACATTTAATTAATGTGTGTGTATTTACAGATCAATTTTTCCAAGCATGGACCTCCAAAAAGTCCAGCTGTTCTTAATTGCATATATTGGTGTAGCAACATGCAATCGCGTTTATGTTCACCCATTTTCCCTAATTGCTTACAACAAAAGTGAATGTGAAAAAACACAGACACAGAATAATACATTTGAAAATATATTCATCCCAGTGTCTATTGAATCAAATGCTGAAGATGGAGTTGCAAAAATCAAAATGTATGTGGAAAACCTTGAACCTGGTATTGTTGAAAACCACCTCACATCACTAATAAAAGACATGGGCTTTCGAGCTTTTAAACAGTGGCGGAAACTACATCAAAGTGACACTGTCCTTATATCCTACTCAAATTTATATGGATCCTTGGTGTCTTTTTATCTTGGAGCTTCAGGACACACTTTTACCAGCTTAAAACAGTTTTTAGGACTGGAACTTCCTGTAAAGGACACAAACTGCAGTTCTCAAGTGAATGGCCTAAAAGTACTCTTGTCCCTCAAAAATATCGACAACCTTCTCTTTTCTAAAGATGCCAATATTGATGCACTGAAAACTACATGCATATTTGTCTCTCCAAGTCTCTCATTGTCAGAAAAGTTTATCCATGACTTGACTTCATCTGCTGACCATTTGTATGTAAGGGCTGTAGATTTTACAGATCCCACCAAAGCAGTGAATTTAATCAACAAATTCCGTGGGGAACGATTGCTAAAGAAACAGTCTGGTTTGACATCTATAGATACATCTTCTAACTTCATGTACACAAGCCATGTTCATATTAAAAGTAAGTTGATGTGGAATAATGCAAGACATAATTATATTTTTGGTAATGGATTATTTGGGCCTGACTCAATTGACTGTGATGTCAGGTCGTGGTAGTGATAGCTATAATATAGTGATTTATATTGACAGGGAAAAATACTTATAAGAACTAATCCAAAATATTTACCTGCCACTATCTCTTCTCTTTCTTTTTTTTAATATGATTTCAAATGATCAGTTTTAAGCTTACACTACACACTGATTCAGCTGTTAGACAAACAAAAACAGCTGAAATGTTATTGGTTGATATGGACATCTTCACAAACTTTTTTTTTTTTAACATTAAATACACTCCAAACACTTAAAAAATATTAATGAATGCAGATTTGGTCTGCTGAACACTAACTAGTAATGTTTTACTTCAGGTAAAGTGAGCAAATCTGTTTTAATTCCGGATCTTCAACATTTCTGGATTGAACCAGACAGGAAGATCTTGGTACCCATGATTTCTGTAACAGGAATATTTCAGTTGACAGAGGACAATGCTACAAATCAATTATTAGTAAAGATTCCTCTTAATGAAAATGATTTCTTGCTGCTGGTGCAGCCAACCAATGGAAACACACTTGAAAACATTGAGTCCTCTTTAGAATCGGATACATATTCAAAGTGGTCTAACAGTTTAACAAATAGGTAAGACTTTGGGCCTACAACATGTGTTTGGTAAAAATTATTACTATCTTAACAAAACTTTTTTTTTTATATATATTTTTCAGATACATCACTTTATCTTTACCAAAGTTAAAAATAGAACACTCTTTGAACATTCAAGAACTTCTTACCAGTTTGGGGTTGTCTACTCTGCTTGGAGAAAATGCTAATTTTAGTAAAATAAGCACTACAAATGTAAAAGTAGGACAGGTAATCTATATTATTATATTTTTGTTAGTATACTTTGTACTTTACTTTCAGTTTTAACAGGATTATATAAAGCTCCTGACTACTTTCCTGTTAGGTTGCACTAATTGGCATGTGGTACGACTTAACCTACGTTATTCCAATATAGCTCTTACACCCTGGGTTCAAGGGTTCCCTCTTACAGCTAGTAAATGACTGTTACTGGCTTCTCCTACTGCACTGTAGGATATTGCTGCTGTCACAACTAGGCTCCTCCAGACACCTGGAACCACTTTGCTGGATATAAACATACAGTATGAGTTCTGCATGCCCCATGTAAATGTCTGGTTGAAGTTTTTCTGTACAGCTTTCTATGGATCAGAGCTGTTAGTAGCTGGCAGAGTTAGAGTGTAGAGTGTAGTTCAGAATGGATTAATGCATATCTTGATTTACCTATGACTTATTAACTTACATCAACACTTATCAAAATGCTCTGGACAACACCAAACAATCCAGTTTCCAATCTCTCATTTCCACCCAGGCTTTTAACCCCAAATGCCTCTTTTGTACATTTGTACTGAGCCCTCTTGTGTAAAATACACCAACTTCCAAAATCTTGCATTGTATTTTAAGGACAAGATTGTCAAGAATAGACAGGAATAGTCATCCTCCTCCTCTTCATCAACTAACATAATGCTCAGCCCCTTAACTCCACTCTGGCACCATGATCTCATTCCAACCCACAAATGAAGAGGCAGTATCAGCACTTTTCTGCTCTTCCCACTCTGTGACCTTTCCTCTTGTGCCTGTAATCTTACAAGTTAGTTGATGTCTATCTTAGAAACATAGAAAGTGACGGCAGATAAGAGCCATATGGCCCATCTAGTCTACCCATTTGTTTATCTAAACCTATACTGACCCTAGACCCTATTTACCCTCAATTTGGTTTACAATTTAGGATACCCTTATATTTATCCCAAGCATGTTTAAATTGTTCTACTGTATTGGCCTCAACCACCTCAGATGGGAGGCTATTCCACTTATCTATCACCCTTTCAGTGAAGTAATTTTTCCGCACATTTCCTTTGAATCTACCACCCTCCAGTTTATATTCATGCCCTCGTGTTCTATTACACCTTTTTTTTGAAAAATGGTACCCTCCTCTAGCTGGTCACAACCCTTGATGTATTTGAAAGCTGCTATCATGTCCCCCCTCTCCCTTCTCTGCTCCAAGCTATACATGTTTAGTTCCTTTAGCCTTTCTTGGTATGATTTGTTACAAAGGCAATAGACCATTTTAGTTGCTCTTCTTTGCACAGTCTCTAATGTATTTATGTCTTTCTGGAGATATGGCCTCCAGAACTGAACACAGTATTCTAGGTGAGGGCGTACCAATGACTTATAAAGGGGCATCACTACTTCTCTCTTTCTGCTACTAATTCCTCTCCCTATGCAACCAAGCTTCTGACTTGCCTTTCTCATTGCTTTGTTACATTGATTGGCTACCTTTAAGTCACTGGAAATTATGACTCCTAGATCCCTTTCCTCCTCGGTAGATTCTAATGTAATGCCATTAAGGAAATATTGAGCCTTCGGGTTTTTGTGCCCCAAGTGCATGATTTTGCATTTTTTGGCATTAAACTGCAGTTGCCACACTTGACCATTCCTCCAGTCTACCTAGATCATCCCTCATTTTCTGTACCCCACCTGGCGTGTCTACCTGGTTACATATCTTGGTGTCATCTGCAAAAAGGCATATTTTCCCCTCAATACCACAGGCAATATCACCTATAAAGATATTAAATAGCACTGGTCCAAGTACAGAACCCTGGGGTACTCCACTGGTTACCTTACCACTGATTACCACTGGTTATCTCTTACCAGAAGAGATTCCATTTACTACAACCCTTTGTTGTCTATCCTGTAACCAAGATTGTATCCATGCAACTAGCTTTAAGTCCAACCCTAAAGTTTCCAGCTTATTTAACAGTCTTCGATGTGGCACAGTGTCAAAAGCCTTGCTAAAATCTAGATAAGCTTTGTCTACAGCTCCCCCTTTATCTAATACTTTTCTGTGCCTATTCCAACCTTAACTACAATCTCTCTACTGGAATTTTCCCATCTTTTTTCATGCATGCAACTAAACACTCCAATTTCGAAAAATAAAACTTTGACCCCAACTCTATTTAAAATTATCAGTCCATTTTTAATGCCCCTCCACGCTGCACGAGAGATTAGCACTCACCTCACTCACTTCCTTTCTTCACACAATCTTCTGGATGCTTTTTAGTCAGGCTTTCACTAACAACACTCCACTGAAACTGCACTGACCAGGGCGGTCAATGATTTAATAAATTATAAAAGTCACTACTGTCTTTTACATAACTGATGAGGTTGAATAAAGACACCAGTCCATCAAATTCAACCTATTTTGGAATCCTGCGATCCCTATCTTTATATTTGAAGTTAATCCATATGGAGCAACCTACAAACTGTTGCAATCAGAAAAAATAAATAAATAAATAAGTAAATAAAAATCCCTGCTGACCCAAGATGACCGTCCTATTTCTCCCTGGCTCCACTACTGTCCTTCATTTAAATTTGTGGTCCTAGTAACCCTGGATGTCCTTTTCTGCTAAAAATGTATCTAATCCTTTCTTAAACATTTCAAGTGAATCTGCCATTACAACCTTTGCTGGCAGTGAATTCCACATCCTGACTGCCCTTACTGTAAAGAACCCTTTCCTTTGCTGGTTGTGAAAGCTGATTGCTGGTTAATTCTCCTGGATATTTTTGCTGCTTTTGACACTGCTGACCACTCTTTTCTCATAAAATGTTACAATCCTTAGGTATTTGGGACACAAGTCTTTCATGGTTCACTTCCTACTTATTTAATCGCTCTTTCAGTGTTAACTTTTCTGGATTCTCCTCTCCAACTCTTCTGTTGGAGAACCAAGAGGATCTGTGTTATTAGGTCCATTGCTCTTCTCTATCTATACCCCTTCCCATGGAAAGCCAATAAAGTCATTTAGATTTTAGTATAATCTCTAAGCAGATGATACATATACATAACTATCCATTCCTGATCTCTCACCAACTGTGTTGGCCCATGTAACCGAAATTCTCTGTGCAATTTCATTGTGGATGTCTTCCCGCTACCTCAAACTTAATCTTTCAAAAACAGAACTAATAACATTTCTACCTACCAATAAAAGTCTCTGTATTTCTGTAGACAACACTGAAATAATCCCTACTAAAGATTGATGCTTAGATGTTACTGTAGACTTTTAACTGTCCTTTGTTCCGCACATACAATCTTTTTATAAATCCTGTTACACATATCTAAAAAATATCTAAAAATAAATAAGCAAACATTTCAAACAAGACACTGCAAATACTCTTAATCATACACTAATTATCTCCCGCATTAAGTATTGCAATGCTCTCCTTATTGTACCTCCACGTTATAAAATTACCCTCCTACAGTATATATTACAATCAGCAGCTAGATTGATTTTACTTGAAATTGTTCTTCTAGAGCTGGTCCATTTTCTCAATCTCTACATTGGTTGTCTGCGTATTACAGAATGAAATACAAAATTATACAAAGCCATCAATAAGACTGCACCCACATAAATACTACTTAAAATTTCTCTACCCTATTTACAACTACTTTGCTTTGCGGTTTTTCCTTTCTGTTACATGATTTACACAAACTTGGAAACTTTTCTTTCCATACTAAAATTACCCTCAGTCATGCTACTAACACTGCTGTGTGACTGGATCATGCAGACCACTGAGCATTTTTACCATACAAGCTGGTTGATCTATTGTGAGATATATGTAGCACTTGATCTTAAGTATTAATTCCCAATATCCTATAGAGTATACATTTGTGTGCAAGGTCCTCTTACCTACCCAGTATAGTTATAATGATTATTAAAACTATAAAGTGCTACATAATCTGATGGTGCTATAGAAAAACATGGTAATAAAAATACACCAGGTAACAAATGCACTTAAATACAATGCTGAGTGTTAACCTTTTTCAGTATTGGACCCTTTGAAAAAATATTGTAGCTGCGACTGCTAGGAGAGAGAGGGGGACCCAGACACAAACAGTAATTATAATGCAAACACAGAATGTAGAAACCATAGAATGTAGCTCGCTTTCAGGCAGGGATGAGAGTGCGAGCTACCAGCCTTCCAAAACAGTTCCAAAATTACAGTTTTCTAAGACACATAAGTAGTAGTAATGGGAAGGCTCACGCACTACAGCACACTGTAAGGTAAGTAAATATTGACGGATAGATGATGTCAAAGTGCTGCATATATTATAGTAAAGTGTAAGGTGCTTATGTGCAGTAGTGGGGTAACTGTGGGTAATCCGGAACGCCGGAGATGCAGTTCAGAGGGTATATTTCCTTAGTTACAACAGAAAACTTGGTAAACTGTCATGATTTTATTTATTTTTTGCTTTTTAATACAACAAAGCACTTTGCAGAAAAGATCAATTAACAAACAAATGTAACAAATCTCTGCATTACTAGTCATTGGGGTAGATCCTGAACAACGTTTGCTTTACGTTTGTTCGCGTAGCGAATTTTCGCGTACGTAAATTCGCACCGCTACCCTTAACACACCCCCTGCACGGACGTATTTTGTGAAAATACGCTACCCAAACCCTACCTTAACTTTTCCAGACGTAACACAATACGTCCGCTAACGGGCGTACAGACTACGCGAACGTACGCAGCTTAGCACGCCCATACTGTACACTTTAAATACCCCCCTCCGCCTACTTCACGTAATTCGCACGTAATCTTCGCAAACGTAATTTTGGCACGCCCACACGTAATTACATACGTTCGCAATACGTGAATTCTCCTTACGTTAGAAAATACGCTACGCGAATTAGCGTATTTTCTGCGGTGCGCATGCGCAGTGCGCTCTAAACTGCGAATTTACGTGTATACCACACGTAAATTCGCAGAAAAACGTACAGCAGGATCTGCCCCATTATTCTTAGTGTTGAGGTGCTTAAGTATTTGCTTTAGATATTCTATGATTCAGAATTGATTACTTTCCATTTTGCTTTCTTCAAATAGAACATGGCCAACCAATTGCTTGTAGTTATTATACAAGATAACCAAAATAGTGAATATAAATAAATAAAACACTACTTTCAGCTAGACACTGCAAACATAACAGTTAAATCTTATGTTATTTTTTTGCACCAGGTTGTAAATACAGTTTCTTTTGAGTTAGAAGAAAGTGTTGCCCACCCAAATGAACAGGATGTCCAGAAGACAAAAGAAGAGCCACTGGGAATATATTTTAATAAACCCTTCATTTTTGCAATGTTTGAAGGGACTACCAAGGCATTGCTTCTTCTCGGTCGAGTCGTAAACCCAATTAATATAATTTAATTCTTTATTGCTTTGTCAGATGTTGCTGACAAAAGTAAAGGTAATCTTTACCTTCTTTATCCACCAATGAGTAAAATGATATATAAATGAAATTATATTTACAAGCTGTGATAAAATTAAAAGCTTTCACAACTAGCATGCTGATATAATTGTATTATAGAAGAAGTAAAATAATACAGCAAAAGAGTAATAACTGAAATAATGGTGATTTACTTCTAGGCGGCCGATTTAGAGTGTAATGAAAATAAAAAGTCCAATGCAACATTTACTGCTATATTTTTTATTATTTGTTTATATAAAATATTTAGATGATATTGGTGTAATACCTGGACTGCAAAAAAATAGAGTTAAGCTGGGTACACACTGGACTTTTTCTTAACAATGTGACATCTGGACAAGACTAAACTAACATTCTGATGCACTGACCTGCAGTACAATGCAACTGTACACACATTACACTCTATTCCCTAATAGTTTTAAAAGTGTTTCCATAACCTTCTGCTGCAAAGATATGCACACCCACAAAGACGGCCCTAAGTGGGAATATGAATGGGAGTCATTGAACTTAAAATCAGATTGCAGTACACACTTAAGATTTTTCCCGGCATTATGGCATCGCTGAACACATGATGCAAAAAATGCAAAAAACACATGTTTCAAAAAATGATATCACGTAATGCAATGTTGTTTCAGACTATTCTACAGCATTGTTGGATTACCAGAAAAAACTCCAGTGTCTACCCAGTTTTATGCTTCTTACAATTATCACATCATACCTTTATATCGTACCAGTCATGACACTTTTTTGCTCTTTCCTGTTTACAAGATAATAGCTTGTGTGTATGCTGGTTCTCCATTGTGTATTCTTCCACAGGACTAAGCATTTGTTGGACCATCTTTATAGGGCATTAAAAAACACTTCCTTATAATCTCCTCCCCTAGAATGGTTGCTTGGATTCTACTTTATTCCAGTTTAACATAGTTATGGATAGGAAAGCATTTTATAAAAGTCTTTATAATACAATATGTTTTGGCATATACACTTTTTTATAAGGCATAGTTGTAAATGAGCCAAGTATGGAGGGTAGTTGAACTTGTGTTAAGGGAAGCAGCTGACTTGACTGTAAAATGCTTATTGTTGCAATAAAAGCCTTCAGATCTGCTGAAGCTAATTTGTTGTTTTTTTTCATCAATTATTTTATTAAGTTTTTCAAATAAGAAATAAGGTAGAGGATACAGAAAGAAAAAATGGAGGGGAAGGGGCTAAAACATAAAAGGGAGGGACAAAATGTCAAAATAGTATTACAATACAATTACAAATACAATATCAAATTCCAAATACAGTTCCATTTAAATAAACGTAAAATCAAGGGGTGGGAAGGTTTGCCTCTTTCTTACCTCGGCAGAGCAGCACTCATTAAGATGGTCAGCTTCCCCAAGGTGTTATACCCTTTGCAGGTTCTCCCCATCACGTTGAAGGGAAAAGATGAGAAATTTCTTAATGCTGGGTATTACGGATCCATCTCTCAAGTTTACTAAAGGTGGCAAAAAGCTGCTGACAATTGTGTCAGCAGTAGCTAAAAAATGCATTTTACAGCAGTAGATCCACACTACACCCCCGTCACTGTTAATGTTTCATCAAAAACTATTCCAAGTCTTTCGCATGGACTGGCTGGAGGCGTCAATGCATGTAAGAAAAAACACAGAGAAGTTATTTGAAGTCTGGGAGAGCTTTATTGATATTTTGCCAGACACAACAAAAAATTGTATCTACGAGTGTTTCCGTAACTCATATTGGTATGAGTTAAGAGTATATGAGAATGACCCACCTGTGGTGTTGAGAGATGGAACTGTGCCTACACCACCATAAATATATCTTGTACTGTCTCCACAGCTCCTGTTATACCATTAATGGTTTCACCCCCTCGTTCTCTCCTGGGCTACCCCCCATTAGTCCAGACTGAGACTGTGATTCCTGTGTTTATTTCCTTTGACACATCTGTAATGAGAACCTGTCATTATAATTGTACGCTGTTTGATTGTGTTTGCCATACTTAGTACAAAATGTAACATTTGTATGTATGTTTATAACTCCAATAAAAAGAGTTTAAAAAAAAAATAAAAAAAAATAAACGTAAATGTCAACAAACATGAAAAGTAAAAAAACCCAAAACAGAAACGCTGGCAGAAACGACCATACAATTCATTCATGACAACAGGATAATCTACTTGTGATGTAGGGGTCTATTTACAAAGTTCATTTTCATGTGATAATGCCCATTTTCATGTGAAAATGGGCATTATCACATGAAAATGAACTGTTTCTTATTTACAGACAATAGATCGCCATGGAAAATAGTAGTTTCCATGGCGATCCATGTTACTATCAGGGGTCTTCGCTGGCCCGTTCATTTCAGAGCGGGCCGGCGCTTCCTTATATTTACAAAGCCTCGGAGCTCCGCTCCAGGCGTAAAAAGTTTCCTGTATTCTTCTGTAACAAGCTTTCATTGACAATACCTTTGCGTATGTCACTGGCCTTATTGTGAGTAATATTTCATTGGAATTTTATTATTTGCACCTAATAAATTGAATTGCATTATTAGTGCTTCTTTTCTGTCTTTCACATCCCCACTATCCATTAACGTTGAAACGCTGAACACTGATTGTAAAAACTGGCTTGGATTTAGAAGTGAGCGGTGAATCACTGCACGCTGTCTTAACATCCATGCGGCAGAGAACAGCGGGGACCAGACATCGGAAGACACAGACAGACTTTTTACCTTTGTTTCCCTGCGCAACAAACTGTAAACTAGATTATCTTGTCTGCTTAGTTAAAGTAACGGCTGTGATAAACGGACTGCGTTGGAGGCTAAAGACTGCACTGTGTAACCACTAGGAACTTGGTCATGGAACATTTACGGTGGTGCCATTATAAATTAATCTTGGACCTTTGGTTTGGCTGCATAGTGATTTATCCTTAACTTTTGATTTTCCAGTATAATCTACTTGTTGAGACTGAATGGCATAGAATCTGTGTTTAAAGAAGAAGGAACCAAGGAGACTCCATCACCCACTGTGACAAATTCAATAGGGGATGAGGTGGAAGCGGAATTATTATTAATGCTTATTTATATAGCGCCACAAGTTGTCCGCAGCGCTTTACACATAGCATTAGACATTCACATCAGTCCTTGCCCATATTGGACCTACATACTGAGATCCCTAACACAAACATACACACACAGTCGGAGGAATCAGCAGTACCTAGAGAAAACCCAAGTAGACACGGGAAGAACATACAAACTCCTCAGTGCTGTGAGGCACAAGTGCTACTCACTGAGTCACCGTGATGCCCATGCTATGGCACATTCTCCATATCCATAAGAAAATTGTAATGTATTTTAGAAAGGATCTTATCTTATTCAGGGTTTCTCCAGTTTAGGCATGCACTTCCCGCTACAGCTGCATAACTACGGACGCTTTACGTGCTTGTGGGAGTCTGGATTTACCCCCGTTATTGGCAAGGGTAAAAGAGTGCCATACTGGATGAATAGAAGGGCAGTTCTACAATGCATGGAAAATATCTCCTATAACATTACATCCACATCAGCAATATATCAATTGACTTGGCCAAATTTTGTGAAACTTAACTGGCGTAAGATAAAACCTATTCAAGAGCTATATTTGCATCTCAGTATGGTTCAAGCATTTGGAGAATTTATAGCTCATATTAAAAAAAATGTTTCTTACTTTATCCATGGTAAAACTAGTCCCAAAATCGGATTTCCAAGCCAGCTGCACCTTAGATTTTGTGCAGCTAATCTGTAGTTCTGGTTCAGTTAATACATTTATTACACCCAAAATCAATTCTGAAACATTAGTAAGGTTTCTTTTTTTTTCTTTTTACGACTGCACACAAAGCTCCAACCTTGATTCACTGAATACATAAATGTCCGCTTTAACTGTTTTCTGTTAAAAGGCTGTTATTGGGAAACCTATTATTGTAAATATAAAAGATTTCTGACTTGGCATTAGATAATGTATACTTTACAGGCTGAGAGTCAGGGTGTAATATCCTTCACAGATGCAACACAATTCATGCACTCTGTCAAACATATAGGAAGATGCAACACAATTCAGACACTGTCAAACATACAAACATATAGGAAGATGCAACACAATTCAGGAACTCTGTGAAACATTTCAAAACGTAAATAGAATGGTGTACACAGTGCTGGAGAATGCTGCTGGGTTCAGTATATATTGCCTTGAAAAAGAACTCTCTGTAGTTTGAAACGCGTCGGCTGGCTGGGGTACACGTCTATCGGCACAACAGTTCAGGATCACCCTCTGCATCTCTCCTGAGCGATCCCGGGACCTTTAAACATCTGCTGCAAAGGACTGAGTGACTTAAATACATCTAGGGTACGAGTCCTTTCTGTCTGCTGCTGATTATTTATTTGATTGTTTATTTGACTATTTATCCGTTTTACATTTGCTTTTATAATGTTGTTTTGATTTAATAAATTGTATATACATATTTTGATACCTGTCTTTATCTGGCCTCTGTTTCCCGTTGCTCCAACCCCTTCGGGGGAACACCGCTTCTTCAGGGGAACCTAGGTCGTCTTGGTAGATAAGAAGGGAGAAGAAACATCCTCTAGCCACGGACATTAAATAAAGAATACTTCTGGGCTAAAGACTGCATACAATTTTAACGGACTTATATGTACTTAAGCCTTTTTGTTTGATTGGCTTAGTTTACATCCCTATACGGACCTTTGCACAGAACTCCTGGTTTTAAACTGTATGATATCGTTTACCTATCCTTAGGATAAGGAGGTTTTGGTCTTTGTTTCCTGAATCTATTTTATTTCAGCCTTTTAACCTTGTTTTACACTGTTATCTTTTACTAATTGGTGTTATCTCATTGCCCATGACTGTTATATTTTTGATTTTACATTGATTATTGCTGCTTGCATAATAGTATATGTGATATATTGTCTGCACTTTATAAGGCTTTTTTAATTTATTTATTGTAATTACACCAGCCAATTGGTTTCTCTTATTTTCCCTGGCTTCATTATTTAGTTCCTTTAGATCCCCCTACCATTTGGGCATTTTTGTGCCTTCATTCTCCTTCCTTTTATATCCAGCGCCCTATCACTTTTATATTTTCATTCCCGGGTTCAGTATATATACCAGAAGGGATCAACACTACAAGTTCCCTTCTATAACATGTACACACTTCACAAAACAAAATGATATTCCCAAACTTCAGCGCTCACTCACACATAGAAAGCATAGAACAACAACATGGAATATATCCAAATCTACCGGTAAATAGTCTCTGGTGAGTGAGTATATCAGTTCCAATATAGTCCAAAGTCCAAAAATTCTTTACCACAGATAGTATTGCAGAGAGGCTGAATCTTCAGAAGCAAGGAGATATGAGGAGATGCCATCTCAGAGACTTTATTTTAAGAAAGAAAAGGATCTACCCGCTTTCCATCTGGATCCTTCATCTATCCCTCCTCTTACTTCCCCCTCTCTTCCGCTCACACCAGCAGTCCACTTACTTCCCCCTCCTTATGTTTTCTCTAAGTTCTTCCCTCCCATTTAGTGTTAGCTCACGTGAGCAGGGCCCTCCATCCTAGTGTTGTTCCTTCCTCCACCACTCCCCCTCACTTCGTACCTTCTTGTCCCCCTCTGCTACCCTTTTACCCCATCCCCGACTGGTAGCTTCCTCTCACTGCGCTGTATCCCCTGCTCCCTGATCTACCAAGCTTGACACCTCGCATTCTGCCTTGCATTCTGTGTTTGCTTCACTTATTGTGTTTTGTGATATTTATATATTCATATTGTATTTAATATGTACTATGCTGTACATCCCTGCCCTGTATGTCTGTACTGTATTTTGATTTATTTTGTACGGCGCTGCAGACAACTTGTGGTGCCTTATAAATAAGCGATAATAATAATTAAAAAAAGGGATAGACGTAGGATGGAGTGAGGATTTTAAGTGGTAGAGGGGTAGCTTGAACAGGTGCATTTTGAGTGAACGCTAGAAGACCTGCAATGTGGGGAAGAGTCTGACTGAAGAAGGGAAGTCATTCCAGTGCAGAGGTGCAGCACAGATGAAGTCCTGGAGGATACGGGCATGAGATGTGGTGATCAGTAAAGAGGTCAGATAGGCCTGGTTAGCAGAACGGAGAGGGCGGGAAGGGGTGTGTATGTTGATGAGGGAAGAGAGATAGGCAGCAGTGGATGAGGAGATGGCCCTAAAGGTGAGGATAAGCAGTTTAAAGAGAGGTCTGAAGCGGACAGGAAGTCAGTGGAGGGTTTGACATAATGGAGAGGCAGAGGTAGAGCGGCATGAGAGGAAGATGAGACTGGAAGCAACATTGAGTATAGATTTAAGGGGGGCAAGATGGGTAAGCGAGAGACCTATGAGGAGGAGGTTACAGTAGTCGAGGCGTGATATGACTAGAGAGTGGATGAGTGTTTTAGTAGCTTCATTGGTGAGGAAGGGATAAATGTGTGCAATGGTGGAAACGACAAGAATGAGAGAGGGCACGGATGTGTGTTTTAAAGGAAATTGAGGAGCCAAGGATGACACATAGGCAGCGAACTTGAGGCAGTGAAAAGAGGAAGGGAAGATACTAGATGAGAGGGAAATGTTGAAAAGGTGGGCTAGATGGTAGCAGGCAGTGGGACAGAGGTGTTTGAGAAAGTGTGAGGGAATAGGGTCCACAGGGCAGGTTAAGGGTGGTGAGGATTTTATTAGGGAGTGAATTTCAACACTCATAGGATGGAAAGAAGAAAACTTATGATGAATGCTTAGAAGGAAGAGTTGGGGAGAGATGGGGGAAGCAGGGTGGAGGAGATGTAATTTCTGATAGAGATAATTTTGGATGAGAAGTAGGAGGCAAAGTTGGAAGCAGATATAGAGGGTAGGATGGAAGGTGGGGAGAGGAGAGTGTTAAAGGTGGCAAAGAGGCGATGGGGGTTTAATGCTTGGAGATGATGAGAGATTTGAAGAAAATTTGCTTGGCTTGGGCAAGGGCAGAGCAGTAAGAGGAAAGGATGAATTTTAAGTAGAGAAAGTCAGCAAGGGAGCGAGATTTACGCCAGAGGCACTCGGCGGTGCGGGAGCATTGTTTGAGGAAGTGTGTGATCTGAGAGAGCCATGGCTGGAGGTTAGAGCGGCGAAGGGAGATCGAGGAAGGGGGACAGGCAGAGTGAAGGACAGAGGAGAGGGTGGTATTGTAGAAGGAGGCAGCTTGATTGGGGCTGGAGAGAGAGGTAACAGGGGAGAGGAGGTGGTCAAGGGAGGAGGAAAAGGCAGGGATGCCGAGGGTCTATCTGGTGAGAACGCAATTGGGTTTGGGATAAGGGGAGGCAGGAGAGGATAGGGAGAAGGAGAGGTGGTGGTCAGAGAGAGAAAAAGGAGAGATGGAGAAGTCAGTCAGAGTGCAGCGGTGGGTGATGCTACAATTAAAGTACAATGTTTACTAATTAACATATATAAATATACAAAAAATATAATTATAATAAACTATAGTAACTGGCAAAAGAACAGTTTATTCCAGCTTCCATTTTGGTATATTCCCTGGCCCATGTTAACAGCAGGGTAAGGAGGTGTGGAAGGTTTAGTATTTTAAAGTGGAGTCAGTAATAATATCAGTTCTGCCAGGTGAACCGGACAATAGGGTGGGTCATTTGAATCCTGGAAGGTCTAAGGCCATGTTTAAGTGAAAGCCATCTATGAGAGGGTTCCTTCATGAACGAAGCTATGGCTTGTCCTAGGTGGGAGGTAAGGTAGTAGAGATGCATGTTAGGGAAAGCTTGACCCCCATTATCAGTAGCTCCATGGAGGTTGGCAATAATGGTATCAGCAGGCTACTTCTTTCAAACAAACTTGTAAACCATTTGTGAGGCTGGTCCAGAGTACTGCGAGACATTTTTTCAACTGCAATTTTTTTTTTTGCAGTTTTGTGTAGTTATTTCCAGTATGGGGTTTAATCCAGGAAGGGGCTAGCAAAGTTAGTAACTTTGAGTAAACTGTAGGTTAAAAGATGTTAGTACCAATAAGAAGAGTGGAAGCAGGATAGAAAATTTCACTCATTGCATATCTTTTTACATATATGCACATTTATAACAATAGTTTAAAGGTACATTTCTCTACAAGAAATGTGAGCATTTGATCTCTTTGGAAGTCCAGGTAACCAATTTAAGGCAGACTATTGAAATGTTGAAGGAGATTGCCAATCTTGAGCTTACAGCTGAGTTGGGTAAAGTAGAGACAGAGGAGGATGCACAGATAGGCAGTTCCGTGGGGACAGTTACAAGGGGTAGCAGAAGGAGGAAGAGGCAGGCCAGTTCTGGTAAGTATTTATGGGTTAGACATTGATAGCAGTAAGAAGGAATTTAATAAGTCAATGGGGCGGAGGGGGAAGCGTAATCGACAAGCAGGGGACCTTGTTAAAGCCATTAGGAAAAACAACCATATCAAAGCAAACAGGAACAACAAAGGGAGGCAATAGACGTAAGTATATGCTTGCAAATGCATGAAGCCTGACAGGTAAAATGGGTGCATTAAAAAGACCATTACATGTCCCTAATAGCAGAGGATCCAACCAGGAACCAGCCTATACTGGACCTAATAACAAATAATGTAGAGGGTATAGCAAATACTCATTTGAAATTAGTTTTCCGAAGCAACAGTATAAGGGATCAACTAGGACTTAAGTTTTAGAAAGGCAAATTTTAACATGCTAAAAAAGTTTATAAAGTACATTAGACATTAGTGAAAAACAAGTTGCAAAAGAAAGTAAGACCAGACTGGCCGATGTATGGCGAATCCTCCACCCAGAAGGTCAAGATTACACTTACTACTCCCCTCGTCACCATTCCTACTCTCGCATTGACCACATTTTCCTTAGCCACAGACACCTACACTTGCTTGAGGAGGCCATTATTGGGATAATGGCATTGACAGACCATGCTCCACCCCACACTGGCCCTGGATATTTAATGACTCTCTCCTTCAAGATTTCAGTCACAGAGAGAAGCTGTCTGAGGCCATCAAAAACTACATTGCCTTTAACAACACACTCGGGTCTTCCCCAGTAACAATTTGGGAGGCACACAAGTGTGTGTTTAGAGGCAAGTGTATACAAATCGGATCAAAGATTTGCAAGCAAAGGGACATCCAGAAGGACACCCTCCTTGCTACCTTAAAATCTCTAGAAACCCTACATAAATCCTCCTTGTCACCAGACACACTCCATGAACTCACAGAGACCCGTAAAGCCCTTAATACCCACCTTTCTGATGAGATCAATCTAGCCTATCGCAAATGTTGCAGCAAATTTTATGCAGGAACCAACAAGGCTGGCAAACTGCTTGCTAGAGCACTCAAAAAGCAGAGGATGTCAACATAACTACACTCAATTAGGGATAGCACAGGAATCTTACAACATGAGACGAAAGATATTACAGCCTCTTTCCAGGAGTACTACTCCAAACTATGTAACATTTCCCCAAGCATTGACCCTTCAGAAAATTCTTCAACTCTACCTCTAATCCAGTCTTATCTGAAAGAAGCAGGATATCCATTGCTTGCCACCAAAGACCTGGCCTTCTTAGAACAGCCCTTCACATCACTAAAGCTAAATAAAGACAGCAATAGCAACTCCCCACAAGGAAAAGCCCTGGCCCAGATGGATTCACCATTGGATACAACAAAACTTTTAAAACACTCTTGACACCGATCTTGTTAGACGCCTGCAATGCTATTTCTGAGTCCTCTTCCTTTTCTAATCAGTCACTGGAAGCCCATATAGTGGTCATCCCAAAGAAAGGAAAAGATTTCACCCTTTGCTCTAGCTATCGTCCCATCTCTCTCCTCAACGTGGACCTAAAGTTTTACACCAAGATGCTTGCAAATAGGCTCAAAGGTCTATTGCCCAATGTGATACACTCAGATAAGGTGGGCTTCATTGAGGGGAGAGTGTGGAAATCCATATTAGGTTATATATACATTAATAATATCATATCAATGCAGCAATTAGCTGACACTCATATAGCATGTAGCTTGTTATAAATATATGCATTTTAAACAATGAACAGGCAATTTTTGGAATAGTGGTATTCATATGTTAAGTGGTTTTACTGGTTCTAGCACAGGGTCTATATCTGAACATCTTTTTGTAAGAGCAATTCCCACCTCAATCAGATTAACCAATCACAGCTCAGGAAAGTTTCAGTGAGGGACAAATTCCTTTCAGAGAGTTCAGTTGAAGATGTGAGAGCCATAGTGATGGAAGCGATGGAGGTGTCCTGGGACTTCCAGGGATCTGGGACATATACTGATGGTACAAGGAGGTGACTGCAAAGATCTATCTATTAATCTTTATTCTATTTAAATTACTATCCTTCTGTAATATGCATTATTATTCAAATAAACTTAATTGATTAACTGCTAATTAATGTGAGATCCCTTTGTCTGCCATTTTGAAGACCATGTGTTGGAAGCCATATTTGATAAATTCTTTGTTTAAATGAATTGATGTAATATCTGTTAACTGTGTATTCCTGTAAATGTATAATAAATATTGTTAAATCTTTCTTAAACCTTATTAAACAAATCATTAAAAGTATGACATCCACAAGAGAAGTGAGGGACAATACAACTAAAGTGATCTATAGGGCCCATCTTACAGACACCCCATCTATCCTACTCTCATCGGCAAAAGTCAGAGTGAACGATTCGTTATCAACTCCGATTCATAGCATGAACAGCACGTGTTGGGGACTGCCCTCTTTCCCCTCCTCTTTGTGTTATGTATGGAAGCACTAGCTAGACTGATCAGGGCTAACGCTGAGATCTTGGATTAAAGTTGGGGCAGAGGAATACAAACTAGCCCTATTTGCGAACGCCGTCCTCGCCATTTTCACTGCTCCAGATAAATCTCTCCCCTCCCAGCCGCAATGATTGACACTTTAAAACGAAATTTCCCGTTCCAATGGCACCAGACATAACTCAACTGCTTGGGAGTCAACATAACTGCGGACCCTTCACAGCTATTTTTGGCCAATTTTACTGATCTTCTAGCCAAAACCCGGTTAGAGTTAAACTCATGGAAGAACCTACATCTCTCTTGGATGGGAAGAGTCAATGTCTTCAAAATGGAGACTCTTTCAATCCGCATCCCCCAATTGGTTAAAGGAACTCCTGGGTTTAGTATGATCCGTTATATAGCAAGACCGAAATCCCAGGATCAAGCTGGAAGTGCTGATGCGGGACAGAGACAGAGGGGGTCTTTCACTGCCATGCTTTGTCGGCTACTACCGAGCAATACACCTGAATAGAGTTCTGGAATGGATGAGGGGAGTAGAACCCAAACAATGGGTAAGGATTGAGGAGAGTCATTTAGATTGCCCAATTACTCGACTGCCTGGGATTCAACGCTCAACATTACTCCAGCTTGTTGGCATCATTCCCGAACACTTAACATCTCCTCCCCACTTTCTCC
This sequence comes from Limnodynastes dumerilii, assembly GCA_011038615.1. Taxonomy (NCBI): domain Eukaryota; kingdom Metazoa; phylum Chordata; class Amphibia; order Anura; family Limnodynastidae; genus Limnodynastes; species Limnodynastes dumerilii. The sequence goes on along the minus strand of WWET01004016.1, from coordinate 96,831 downwards.
GCTCACCTCATTCTTGGCCAACAAAACCTTTCCACTGGGTCGGGATCTTTTGGCTTTTCGGAGCTGGAAAGATTCAGCATTGATGCGAATCGGTCAGATTCTGGATAGTGGTAAGCTATGCAACATTCCCAACTTAAAATCCTCATGGCAACTTCCTCAGAGGGAATGCTGGAGGTACACCCAGGTATGCCATTTTATATCTTTTGGATATGTCAAAAAACGTAGTCCGGTAACACCTATGCATGACACCACCACCCAAAACACACAGTATCCAAAACATACGGCCTACTCACAGAAAACATGTTTCCCACACGGAAGCCTGGGATAAGGAGATGGGGGAGCCCATTGGAGAGTATTTGGATGTAAATATTTCAATTCTCCTCAGCTAGTTCTATCTATATCACTGTCCAAGAGACCTCTTACAAAATCTTGCCCAGGTGGTATTGCTGCCCTGACTTACTTCACAGGCTCATTCCATCCTACTCCCCCCCCTATGCTGGCGCTGCAACCAAGCCTCCGGAAGTCCTCTTCATATTTGGTGGCTATGCCCTCAGATTAGACCTTACCGGGAAATTATTATTTCGCTGTCTAGAGAAATAACGGGAGAGGCAGTCCCAGACCACCCGCTTTTCTGGTTCTTTCACTATTCAGAAAACCCCATATCCGCATACAAACATTCATTTCTTCACCAAATGCAGCCAAAGCACTTTTTCCATTGCACTGGAAGTCTGTCCATCTCCCAACATTTCCAGAATGGTTTGCAAGGCTTAATAGCTATGAGGAGATGGATGACCTTATTCTGGAACCGGGACTAGGCAACGTGAGATATTGGAACACTTGGTTCCAATGGCTGGAGTTCCAGACCACGGAACGATATAAAGAACTCTCGAGACAACATGTAATAATGGACCCGCCTCCTGGACAATAGATTAATTACATCTCCCATGTAGACTCTAAAACTCTCCATCCGTCTAATCACTAGAGGCCTATTCCACATGATTAACATAACTCCGTCATGACCATTGAAACTATTTACGCGGTCTGTGCAATCATCCACCTTTCTATTAACACATGTATCATCCTGGAGGCCTATCCCCGTCCTCATCTCCCCTCCCCCCCTTGTTTCCCCCACATAAAAAGGAAAAAACAAAAACTGAGGTAACCATAAGTCTTTATTCTGAAAATGACAGATAATACATATAATGATATATTTTAGGCTGCTTTATTTCTTTTAAATATATATAATCGAATGTATAAATAGACATAGCGACAATTATTTTGTACTTCAATTTTTACAACATCATTATTGATGAAAAGATTGTACTTCTGTACTCTACTCTTGTTTCGTTAATAAAAACTATTTACACAAAAGAATGTAAGACAAACCCTAAAAGGTTTTAAGTATATAAGTGGATTTAAAAGGAAATTATAAGGAAAAAGCAGAGGTATAAAAAAAAAATTTTTCTTCTGTATTTTACATGAAACAAATGGTAGGAATACTACATAAAATCGGAATTATTCTTTTTTTAAATAATAAGTTTTTATTAGTACACATTGTAGAAATACAAACAATTGAAGTGAATCGTTTAATGTTTAATTATCCCACAGATCTCCTTGCTATATATATATCACTACATTTTTTAGTTTGTAGCAGAGAGAAAAAAAAAGGGAGGGGGGGTGATCTAGTGGGTGAAAAAGATATAGAAAACATTTATATGCCTTTCAAATTCCCTCAAACAGAGAAATAACTAAACAGTTATTTACCAGTAAAAAGAGGCTATGGGTAGCTAATCTCTCTTTAAATTAGTAGAGGTATAGGTGAATTAAGGTGTAGCTCAGGGTTAGCAACACAATAAAGTGCAGCAAATAAGAAGTTACTATTAGGTAGGGACGAATTTAACCCTAGATCAAATAATACCGTCTAATTAGAGAAGTTATCATAACTATAGTTTAAATCGAAAGGACAGGTCTAGTACACTTTATCCAGTATGTATATACAAAAAAAAAATAAAAAATAAAAAAAAAAGGATTCAGAGGTGTGAGTGTAATAGACAAATTTTCTCTAAATATATATCTCGGCTGCAACAATTTTTTTTTACCTAAGCAGAAAAGTAAGCTTGTCATCCAGATTATTATGGAAGTGCCGCAGTAGTGCTGAAGTAAGTAAAACACAGTGTCATTTACAATATACTCCAAATGAGTAATTAGAAATATGACCGTTGAGATTAGAGACACTGACAATCCAAATTATTGTTTTAATACTGTCCAGCTATATCAAAAAGAAATTTACCAAGGCTAGTAGAGAGTAAAGATTAGTTCAGACGAAATCCATTCTAACCAGGAGGATAAGAATATGATCATTTTTCTAATGGCTAGATATTGAAACATACCAAACTGCTAGTCTCTGGTATACAGGTATAGATTGTCACTCATGACTGGACACTCCTGAATTTTGCATGTGTCCCGAGCTCCACAATAAAAGTTTTGTAGGTAGATGAAATATTGAATTTAAATATATCGGAGGGTTCACAATGTATATAGCAGTGGTTCCTGGTTCAAGGGTCATAGATGTTATGAGACTCTAATAAAGGGCAAGACGGCACCACCAGGTAAATTCCAAAGGAGCTGGTGATTAACAAGTGTCCTGCAGTGAAGAATCCTCACACTTTTCTTCCTTATGACCCCAGGCCTCAATCCCAGTAGCCCATCAAAGTGTAATAAGTTCCCATTTAATCCTCCTCGAATAAAGGTCTCCCTTTCACCCCAATATTGACCACATTCAAAAGGGTGAGGTCACTTTAAGACAAGTTCCAAGCGCCTCCAGAGTTCCAAGAAGGGCAAATGGAGTATGGGGATATGTAAAATGGCAGCTGAATTGTTCGGAAATGGCACCTTTTCTCCTCAAGTCTCTCCTGCTTACTCATCAAGCAGCAGCCCTACAAGTGAGAGTGACCCTATTTCAGGGCTCTAACCCAACTGCAGACACAGTTCTCGCTATTTCCAATGAGAAAGAGGTGATCCTGCAGTGTCAAGGAGGCACCTGGGTACCTTTTTCGATACCCACGATATGCAATCTGCGTCCTTATGCCGTCCAGCACTTCTCCCCTCTCTACAGAGTAAACAGCTAGGCTCCCTGTACTGCAGGCCTCAGGGCTGCCGTTATAAAGCTCCTTAGTGGATTTCAAGCAGCAGCCCTGCGAGTAATATAGGGGGTTGCAGTCACGAGGCCAGCCAGACCTCCGTTTCTTGAGGTGGACTCCAGTGTCATATCTAGACTCCGGGTGACCCGAATTGCGCTGCGCACGATCCCGGTTTCAAGAAATCAGCAAGACCCGTGGATGTGCCAATGGGGCTGTATACAGCTGAGCACCAATGGAGACTAAATAAAATGCAGTCACCTTGGTGTACCGCCAACCGGAAGTCCAAAAATGTAGTTATTTAATACTTGACTGACAATGTCCAAAGGCGATTGAATAAAATTAAGATAAATAAAGCTCCAGGTCCAGATGGCATACATCCATACATACAGCTCTTACAGAGCTAAACTGCTAAACCATTATTCTTAGCTCAATTTCAGAAAGCTCAGTACCAAGGGTTTGGCGAATAACAGATGTGGTGCCATCGTAGCCAATTATAGACCTGTCAGCCTGACATTAATAGTGAGGAAACTGCTGGAAGGTAAATTAAGGATATTCAAGATTCAGGATTACTTGATGTGCAATAAGATATTTGTGGAAATCACGTTGATTTTTTAGGTATAGGTCCTGTCAAACTAATCGATTTAGCTTCTAAGAGGAGGTTAGTGTGACCATAGACCATGGAAATACAGTAGATGTGGTTTTACTTAGATTTCGCAAAAGCATTTGATACAGTGCCACATAAGAGGCTGGACCACAAAATAAGAAAAAGGGGTCTAGGAAACTGCATATTACCACCTGTTAATGTGGTTTCCTTGACTCCTCCATGGCAGCCCCGGCCCTGGTTTTAAATCCTCCCTGATTGGGCTCACAGAAAAGCAGCATAAAGCATCACTTCCCAAGTTAAAATAAAAAAACATGTTAATACACGCATACAAAAAAAAACAAAAAACACAGGGCAGGAAAACCTAGGGGCTGCCATAGAGGAGTCGAGGAAGCCACATTAACAGGTAATAATATGCAGTTTCAACCTACTCCTCCTCCTATGGCAGCCCCGACCCTGGGTAGTGGCCTAGCAGTGATAATATAAGGGCGGAATATAATGAAATAAACAATAAAGGATAACACTCCATAACTAAAGAATAATTATAACAGATAAAAGAATCAACTATTTTTTTTTTTTTATATGGCCGCACTAAGGACTCTTCTGCAAAATTTTACATCCATAGAGACAGCTACATCAACTCTATAGTGCTTAGCAAACGTGTGTACTGCCGCTCTGCATAGCTCTTGAATAGGGGTGAACTCTTTCTCTGTCCATGATGTTGACACTGCTCTGGTGGAATTGGCTCCTCAGGATATAGGCTTTCCTGATACAGTCCTTAACTCACATAGCAATAGTGGAATTAGAAGCAGCTTGACCCTTGCGAGCTCCTGTTGCCAGAATGAATAACGGTTTAGAAGATCTCATTTCTTTAGTTCTTTCCTAGGACGTCCAGTACTAAATTAAGATCCTATGGGTTAATGGAATTGAGGTCTCACCTTGCTGACAGGCGTACAAATCTGCTTATGTACTTGTTCTTGGCCAGATTCCTATCCATGACTGCACTTAGAGAAGATATCTGAACTTTGATGGAACTTAATGTTTGCCCCTTGTCCAGTCCATATTGAAGAAAATCAAGAATGTTAGAGGTATTATAGTAATTTCTACTGTTTTCTGAGCATTCATTTATTCGAGATCATGTAGCGATATATCGCTTTGACAAAGTTCATGGAGCGGATGAAACGTGTCAGCGGGTGTTTCCTATTGTCTCCTCCCCCATTGGCTGTGGATCTGGCAGAATCTATTACCAGTAAGAATCGTGCAGTGCCACTATACCGCTAATACAGCGCATAGATATAACACAGGAGGGTGGCCACCCGTTACTACAGCGGACCTGGTGTGTACAACTCTGAAGGACTCTGGTTTGAGTGGCGGCATATCATCTTCCCACCTTACGGAGCTGGGTAACCTTCACTCTATTTAACACTTTGTCCCAAGGATTGGAACCGTTTGGTTCCATGATTCATCTGAGGAGTTTTAAATTGGTCTAAAGACTTTTTGCACATGTGTTACAGACATTACGGTTTATTTCTATAGATCTCTAGCCAGGTGCCTAATCTTGCTGACAACATATTGGTATTAATATATATACCAATAATTGTCTAATGTGTATGATATATTCCTGAGCTGTTTGAGGAGCAATAGCTAATTTTACTATTTTAATGGTAAAATATTGTTATATATTTTTATTGTAAATTCAAGTCGCCGTCTGTTTTATCAATACACCTCCCACATCCTAACCATCCATGCTTTTTATCAATATTGATTTTTCTTCTAAGCGCTGTTTCTTGACTTCTTTTATGTTCCCTTTCACAGCTATAAATATGGCTGATATGCTGTTCACATATTTCTCTGCCCAGGACAAGACCTGCCTGGCCTGTGGCTTTATGCGCCTCCATTTTGTTCAGGTAGGAAACAATGGCATGCAAAAACATTCAGAGTCCACTTCCCTCAGGCTTCTACGTGCGACTGTTGGTGAGGGTCCGGAGGCGGTGTCTTTCTCAAGTGTTAGTTCATCTAACACTTGAGAAAGGGCAGGTAGAAGCCTGAGGGAAGTGGACTCTATGTCTTAACTCTTTGAATGTTTTTGCGTGCCATTTGTTTTTAAATTGTACTAATAAATTGTGTTTTACCATTTCCACTCTCTCCTCCCTAAGGATTTAAAGAAGGATTACTGAAAGGAGAGAACTTTAGTTTAGTTCTGCGGTCTCCCTATTGTACTGGATAAAGCCACCCTTTTTAATTGGTCCAATATACATTTTGTACTTTTCATTATTAGGTTCAGTTCATCTGAGACTGCTATTCGCAGCCTATTGGGACTATTTATATTGTAATTGTCTGAAACCCATCTCTGCTACTCATTTATATCTAATTGTCTTTATATATTTATTGTCATTTAAGGACTCCCCCTTTGTATTTATTTATATTTGTTTAAGTTTATATCTTTCCCTGTGTCCAATAGAGACCTTCATCCTCTTATCTCAGCCTCCAATTTTCTTACCCCCCATTTTGTCTTGTTAATTGCATTTCATTTTAATAAACCAGAGCCAATACTTACACTATCCTGTTATTGTTAAAAGTTTTAAGTGATATACATCAAGATTCTGTGTTGGGACATTTTTTATATATTTATTAACGACCTTGGTTATGGTTTATAACGCAATGATTCCATTTTTGCACATCACAGTAAACTATGTAATCTAGGTACAAGATATAGTATCTACATAGGGACTTAAATAAACCTATCTTACATTTGTCCACACAATCTTCCTCTTTAATATAAAGGTTGATTCTGCATTAAGGGATCAAAAACAAGCATACAAACTATATATTAAATGGAATACATTTAGGGGAATCTTTCATGGAGAGGGATTTGAGAGTGCTTGTGGACAATGCTCAATGTCAAGCAGAAGCTGCAAGGGCCAATAAAGTATTAGCATGCATAAATAGGTGCATAGATGCATAGTAGACAGTTCTGGGCACCACTCCATAAAAAAGACATTTTGGAACAAGAAAAGGTTCAGAAAAGGGTGACAAGATTGATAAAGTGTATGGAGTCATTAAGCTATGAGAAACAGATAGCTAGTTTAGACATGTCTACTTTAGAAGGAGGTGTCTAAGAGGAGATATGATTACTATATTCAGATACATCAAGAGTCAATACAGAGATCTTTCAATGAAACTTTTCCCAAGGACCATACACAGGACATATTGTCACTTACTAAGGTTAGAGGAGAAAGTTTCTTAATCAGAAATTTTTGTTGCCAGGACTGTTAAATAAAATGGATAGTAGTAGATCCTGTGAGTAATAGGACTACCATAGGGTCACAAGGTATTTTTCCTAATTGAAACATCTGGATTTCTATTATAAGTTAAGGATCTCCTATCCATAATAGGTTTAACTTGAAGGACTGGTATCTCTTTTAACCTAATATTACTATGAGTAGTTGCATTTAATATCAATGATGTGCATTGGACAAGGAAAGGGAGAGCTTCAGAAAAGGTGACCATATTCCAAGATAGTGCGCCATACTGGAATAGAACGGAATATAGGGTGGGGAGAGATGTGTGATGAAAGGCAAGGGAAAGGAGTACATCATCAGTAAATAAGGAGATTTTATATTCTTTTCTGCCTACTGTGACCTCTTGAACTCAGTTTCTTATTTTTGCTGCCAAGTATGCAATGGCAAGGTTGAAAAACAGAGGGGAGAGGGGGACATGTGCAGGTGAGAGGACCCCAATTACAGACACTGGCAAATAGAGCATCTTGACCCCCGCAAGAGAGTTTCCTGGAATGTTAGGTGGGGAAAAGGGATAACCAAGAAAGTCCAACTGATCTGATTGAACGCCTTCTCCGCATCTAAAGACCATAATAGCTGAACAGTATAAATGTGCATCCCATAATTACCTATAGATCCAAAGCTTTAGTTATGCACAGCACATGTTGCCATACAGGCCCCCCATTGTTTGCGTTCAGAGTCCTGGAGTGCGGGATGTAAGCAATTTTGTCTTCAAGTCTGGATCAGCAATGGTGAATCTCAAAATCTGTGTGGTAGTAGATCTACTAGTACCCACTAGTAGATAAATTGCCTCTTTTAGTCTATAATCTCCTTAACCTCTCATTACCATAACCCCCACCTCCCTAGTTAAGATTTACAAACAAGTCCTGTTATTCCTGTTATTTGGCAACTGTGACTGCACATATTTCTACTGAGAAATTAATCCTTTTCTATTTCCTGTAGTTGTATTGTTGTAAATGAATGGGGGTAAAAACCCTAATATCCTTTAATAATTATTAAACAAAATATAATCTCTGTGTGAGATCTACTGATATCATAGCAACCAAAATTTTAATCCAAATAACCATATACAACATGGATTATTTATATTGTACAATTACATTTACAAATAAATGATAGCTGCTGTAAATAAAGTAAGGTGCTTTTGTTAAGAGACCCATAAACCTAGAAAATCTGTAGAATTTACCAACTGAAAAGACAGAAAAATCACTGCATTTTGAAATAACAATGTTCCTTGGTTTAATCTGTTATAATCTGGTTCCTGGCGGCCTGGATCAGTTCAAGGAGAGCAGCAGAACCTTTTATGTCATCAGTACTCAGACCAAGGTTCTGAATCTTTATAAAAGAGAGAAAGAGAAAAAAAGTAGGTAACAAATACAATACATAAGTTTATATATTTGTAAAGCATGTCTGACAAATATACATAAAAACAACATATATATGCTTAATCATAAGGCTGAAATTATGACTATTTTATAGTAGAGGTTTTTAATTTTAGTGGCCAGATCTAACACAAAACAAACTACCTAGGCACAAAGGGCGATAAGAATATAAAGCGACTGTGGAAGAAATTCTATAAGTGGGCAGGACCAATAATAGGCAACCACAAAAGTATGTGTGATAAGCATACTGAGGTGGGCGAAGATCCTCAGAGCCGATGGATGAGTATTTCCCAAACCATTCTCCTAATGCTCACCCTAACCCAGGTTCTCCATTCCCCCCAGTCTAACCTTCCCCTTCTATGCTCCATCCTCTCCCTGCAGCCTAACCCTAACCTCCAGTTCTATACTACATCCCCTCCCTGTAGCCTAAACCTGACACAGTGTCCCTCTAGGCTCCCCTCCTACTTTTCTGACCTGTCCAATAAGGTCTCGTGTCAGGTGCTGTGCCAGGTCGGAAATGTTGTAAAGCAATGAATGGGTAAGTTTCCGAAAAAGATCTTTTGCCATACTTATGCATACATTATTAAAGGTTTATAAATTAATAAATTTTTTAAATAGAGACAGCTGACAATTCACAGTAGCGAATGTAACAGACACAGAGCATTCTAGTGAACGCTCACTAATACTGAACATCGTCCGACACAGAAAGCATCATAATTACTGCTAACCTAATACAGAGAAGATCCTTGTAACCACCTGATACAAAAAGAATCATTCTGACTCACATAAACAAGGCTTTCTAATGATTTCTACCAAACACAGAGAATATCCTAGATTTATCCAGCAGAGAGGTTGCTGGTGGACTAAAAATATACCCTGGCCTACTGGGAAATTCTTCTTTAAGGCATGGGCCATGGTCAATTCACTCCTGATAGCGTATGAGAGCAATCATTTATTCAAGGCATGCAGGTGAGAATATTAATTCAATACACAGACAGTACTTGTGAAGATGTGTAGTGTATGGTTGACAGGAATTAATTATATTGTCTATTTACAGAATTTTGAGATGTACTTCGAACAGGTTTGTGGATCTTTATGGTGTCCACAGCACTAGTTTACAGCTGAATACATTTTTTTATACAAATAATTTAATTTTAGTTAGGAATAAAGTAATACGTGCTTTCTTTTCATAAATGGTATGTTACTGAATATATTAACATTAGTGATAGCATCAGGAGCAACAGAAGCAGTGCAGGGGTAAACTCACTGTGTTTAGCTTAACTGTATTAGTAGTTTCTGCAGTGTTAACACTAAAGGGCACAATAAGAAACGGTATGCTTTTATAGACAAACTATGCTTGCAGTTACAGAGGGTAAACTGAACACTTGTGTAAAATGTAAAGTTAGGTCTAAATTTACATCACAAACTTTCTATAGCAAATATTTTGTCCTGACTCTACAGTTTGCACAATTGACAGATTTCTGCTCTGCAGGCCCCTGGAAATCGCTTCTATTGACAGCTTGCAATTTGTAAATGTAAGATTGCTTCAATTACAGCTGATTAAAACTTTAACACCCTTATGTACTCCTTTTTTTATGCTGAAAAACTATTTATATTATTTTATAGCTAAACAGTACTGATAATACATTCATGTTAGATAAAAAAATGTGACAGCAACAATAACAAAAACATACCTGATTTGTAAAATATTCAACATCGAGAGCTAACTGAAGTCTGATTTTGTTGTCATCACTAATCCCTCCATTAGAGGTATTACTAGACATTGCAGTTTTACGCGCTTGTTTAAGCCTTTTCAGACTTTCTTCCATTTTCTTAACAGAACTAAGAATATCAGATACAGTCTCATGATATCTGGGGACAAAAAAGGACCATTACCAGTTAATTATATAAAGATCAAACACACACTATGCAAGAAGTATTTCTAACTTAAAAAAAAGAGAGTTAAAATCAAGCCATAGGTGACAAAATTAAAATATATAGGAGAACATATCAAAGAGTTAAGTTTATTAGGTTAAGGGTTGGTTAGGGGAGAAGGGTATAAGGTTATTCACAAAAAAGCAAAATTAGAAATAGAAATAAAAACAAGTCAAACGAACAGGATAGCGAATACAGCGTAGAGATTTCCTGATATTACATACAGAAGACATAATGCTTAGCTTATTTAGGCAACTCCTTGAACTAAAGTATTTATACATTTTGCAAATAGTAATGTATAACAGACTGCAGTACTGTAACAAATTTATGCTTAATAATTTGTACAGAGGTAAATGTATGTATATGTTTGAGAATTATCTGCAAGATGTAAAATGCGTATTACTCCTTTGCAAATTCTAATTGGTGAGATGTCATTCATTCTCTTCGTTTGACAATAAAAAGTGCTCAAAATAAATAAAAAAATATATAGGAGAACATGAGTGATCTAATGGATTTATAAGTACCAGTAATATGCTGAAAATAATATTGTTGATTTGCTAAAGTATTCAAGTCCCCCAAAAAGTAAACAGATTTGTCTGGAATGACCCATTCACAGCTGTAAGGTAGGGGTAATCTACATCGAAACAAGGGGGAAAAAGTCCCCAAGTACACTGCTTATTAACCAGTAGCTAACCTGCCAATTCTATCTGTAAAATAAAATACAGACATGTTAATTGCACACATCTATAAGACACCTCCCACTTTCAAGGCAT
>WWET01004016.1:40037-52319 GCA_011038615.1 Limnodynastes dumerilii | reverse complement strand
GGGGGGGGTGGGGGGGGGGGGGGGGGGCTGGCTAAACTTCGCCTAGGGTGCCCAGAGAGCTAGCACCGGCCCTGTCTATAGAGAGTTTTACTGTATCTCCACTCTGAGGACCACCACCTCTCAGACTGCTCCCTGTTAGCTGTCATCCAGGCAATGGTCTGTGGAGTGGTGTGGGTGCTGGCTGCACCACTGGTAGCACATAGCTCCCAACATATACCATCCCAAAAGAGGGAAAAAATAAGTACCGTTTTATCTATGCCCAAACTCCATCCAGTTCTGTCCACAAATGGCCGTATTTGGTCAAAACTTCACGATTTTCCTGCAACTCCCACAACTTTTGCAAGCTGCAAATCAGGGCAAACCTAAAAAAAATGGAGGTATGGGAACAAGATTGGGGAAAAAGGGAAAAAAGTATATATTTTCTTGGATTTATGGATATCGTCAATGATACAGCCAACATAGTGAAATCATATATATTATTGCCTAATTAGTTACTGTTACTATAGTGACTGGAACCCGTTTTGTGAATGATCTCTGTCCTGACATGGGGCCAGATCCAGACCTAAGTGAACTTTAAGTATGATCCCATAGCGTATTTACGCAATCATAAATATTATGCTCTCCCCCAGGCAGTCCCCTCAATCGCATGTAATTTACTTAATTTACAATTACCAAACCCTACCTTAATTTTTAATACGGTTGTACGTAATGGATTGTCGCACGTAACTGCCTAACCCGGCTCATACTGTACAATTTAATTGCCTCCCTCCGCGTTCAATGGGTATTTCCGACTGTCATATGGATGACCCACCCCTTCATTCGTAGACACGAGGAAGGTACGTATGATCAGAGTTACGACACCTAACATCTGCCGCGCGCATGTGCAGTACATACAAAAAGTCTAAATTTTGTAAGCAGTTAGTGTGAATACGCTTTCGTGCTGAACTTAGGATCTGGCCCATAGTGTTCAACTTGAAAGCATAGCAAGACAATTCAAATAAACAGCAACATAGCAGACAGCGCCACCTACTGGAAACACAACATTCGGCCATTACTCACCTTGAATAAAATATAATTTACTGACAATTTAATGTATATATACATTTTTTGGAATTACGTATATAAATATGAAACATCAGAAATCAGAATATCATAGATTAATCCTCAATGCTGCCAGTTAAGCTTATTTCAATACTGTATTTATGGTTTACTTATATAGAGGTCATTTTTGTTCTGGCTGGACGTTCTCAAATTATGTTTTCTCTTGAACACAGTGGTCAAAATGGACATTTAGAAGTGGCAGTATGGAAGCATTGAAATGGCATACCCCCATATGCGGACCCACTTTGAGCTCTGCTTGAGCACATCATTTGTCTGTATCAGTATTGTAACTTGCCACTGAAATGATAAGAGTATGCTCATTTCAGGCCGGATTCAGAGCGTAATCTACGTTACTTCTTGCAATGTAGATTGCGTACACGCGGTCCTTAAAACGGCACTTCACTTTTCGCAGAAGTCCGGCCTCAATTGCATTGCGGCCGGAGCTCTGAATCCGGCCCTATGACGCTAAGCACACAGCCATCAAAGGAGAGTGCGTACACGCGGTCTTTAAAACTGCGTGTACGCAATCTACGTTGCAAGAAGTAACGTAGATTACATTCCAAAATTACTGTGCAGTAGCACTTTTCGCAGAAGTCCGGCCTCAATTGCATTGCGGCCGGAGCTCTGAATCCGGCCCTATGACGCTAAGCACACAGCCAAGATATCAAAGGAGTGGCTTCAGAACAACTTTTGTGAAAAATAGACATATAATCCAGAGAGAAACAAAAGAAAAAACATATAGTACAGAGAAAAAAAATACCTCAGGAGAAAAAAGGAAAAAAAAAAAAAAAAAAAAAAAACGGAAAAAAAAAAAAAAAAAAAAAAAAAAAAAAAAAAGAAACAAACAAATGGTATGAACAGGCTAAGAACTGACCAAGGTCAATGCTATGATTCTGAAGGTCAGTAACACGCAAAACCTTTTTTTTGCCCCAGGAAGACGTGTATGTGTAGGTATGCATCTTGTAGGTTTTAGATTCAGTGTGGAATCCTACTGATGCTGTACCACATTCTGCCGACCAGGGTTCCAGCCAAAGGCCTCACCTGGTTACTGCTCTGCTCCTGCTCTGGCTGTTCTTACAGAATCCAGAGAAGCCTCATAAATGGACTCTACTGCAAGATGAATATTCTGGACCACGCCTTCCAGCACGTGGGAATCCAGGTCACTGCACCTGATCTTTAGTACTCTGCAGGTTACTACTCCAGCAGCTGCTGGTCTTAAGCCTGATCCAAATAACGAACGGTTTTTTAAGCCAGTTCTCTACATGGACTCACGAAAGGATTTGCATCTTTGAAAGGTAAAGTAGTTTTTTTTTTTTTTAGATAGTCTTGCAGTAGCAGAATCTTTCCATTTTTTTTTTTTTAACAGCCTTGGGCAATTTTATTTTTAGTTAGAAGAGAGAATTTTCTTGACTTGATGTTTGCACTCTTCCGCAATAAGTTCCATAAAGACTTGTGAGAAACGGGAAACTTCTCATTTTTTCTCCGCTTATAAGAGGTCTTACAATTGCATATCTTGTTTGGTTTCCTGTGTATTCATTTCAGGAGGTGATCCAACAAAGCAGCCAATTCCTTCTGTGACTTTACCAGAGAATCTTCTGAGAAACTGCAGATTATTACCTGGTAATGTGGTTTCCTTTACTCCATCAATGGCAGCCACTCATGGGTTAATTTCCCCTACTGGAGTCCACAGGAAAGAAGAAAAGACACTCTGGAGGTATATAACGCCCCTTCCTCCTACTACTAGTGTCTTCATATTTCCAAGCTCAAATAAAACATAGGTTAACACACCAGAAAAAAATAGCAAACAAACAAAAAAAAAAACAATGGTAATTAAACTGGGCGGGAATAATACTGCCATTGATGGAGTAAAGCAAACCACATTACCATGTAATAATCTGCAGTTTCCTTTGCCTCTACAATGGCAGCCACTCATGGGTTATGCCCAAGCAGTTAAATCACTGGGAGGGAAAACTAAATATTCGGCTAACCGCCTGAATTTCTTGAATACTACATACAATACTTGTACAAACAATGGAGAGAAAATAATAATAAATAAAAGAAAAAAAAAAACCTTTCACTTTATTCTGTAAAACACAGAACTTTCACTTTATTCCCCTAACAACTTTTTGCCGAAACTCGCGTTTGGAGAGGCTGCCACATCTACTCTGTAGTGACGCGCAAAGGTATGAACGGACGCCAATCCTGCAGCTTTACATAATTACTGAATACCGGCTGACCAGGATTCTGCCCATGATGTCGCTACAGACCTAGTGGAATGTGCTCTAAGCCCTAACGGAGGTAGCACTTCTCTATGTTTATAGGCCTCATGAATACAATTTTTAATCCAGCTGGCAATAGATGCTTTAGACGCTGCCTTCCCCTTGTTTGCTCCCTCCATCAGGATAAAGAGTTGTTGCCACTAGTTCTATGAATGTAGACCTTTAACGCTCTCACCAGATCTAAGCAATGCAACCTCACTTCCTTATCATTTTGAGGATTTGGATACAGGACTGGCAACACAATCTCCTGATTTACGTGGAAGCGTGAGACCACCTTCGGTAAAAACTTATCCGAGAAGAAGTTCGTAAATGGCTGCTCCACCCACAAGGCCTGTATCTCCGAAATCCTTCTGGCGAAAGTCACTGCGACAAGGAAAGCCACCTTCCAGGACAGCAATCTAAGGGGAATCTCCTGCAGGGGCTCAAAGGGAGACATGGTTAGCACATCCAATACTAAATTAAGGTCCCAAGGGGCTATCGAAGCTTTTATGTATGGTCTGAGTTTGGAGGAGGCCTGAATAAATCTGTTACTAGCCCAGGTTCTGTCCATCACGGCACTTAGTGCCGACAATTATACTTTAATGGTACTGGTGGAAAGTCCTTTGTCAAGTCCTTCTTGCAGGAATTCCAATATTGTCGAGACTTTATTATGCTTTCGTTTAGTTTCCCTGCACCAGAACACAAATAGTTTCCAGATTCGATGGTATATAGCTGAAGTGCTAGCTTTTTTTGCTCTTATCAGAGTGTTTACCACTCTGGTAGAGAATCCCTTACTTTTCAGGTTTGTGATTTCATTAACCATCAAGGCTTGGGGTCCTGGATGGTAGAACCGAACTTGCTTGAGCAGTGTGGGTAACTTCGGTAGCCCCCATGGCTTATCTATTGATAATTGAAGGGCCTTGGGAAACTACGGCCGTCTGGGCCAGTATGGTAGGATTGCTATGACTGCCGTTTTCTCTCTTTCGATTTTGCTTAATACTCTTGATATTAATGGAATGGGCGGGAATACATACGCTAGATGAAAAGGCCAATTTGCTGACAAAGCGCCTGTTTCTTCCGCCTCTTTTCCCTTGAACATGGACATGTACCATGTCACTTTCCGGTTGCTTTTTGCGGCCATCAGATCCACTTCTGGAAGTCCCCACCTGCGGATCAACTATTGGAAAATATCTTGGTTGAGTTCCCACTCTCCTGCATGGCATGATTGCCTGCTTAGATAGTCTGCCTCGCAATTGAGGCTGCCTGCTATATGCACTGCAGACAAGGTGACTCCCTGGCGCTCTGCCCACTCCAACACCATTCTCGCCTCTCTCATCAGTTGTAGCCTTCTGGTGCCGCCCAGCTTGTTCAGATACAAGACGACTGTTTTGTTGTCCGATCGGACTTTTACACCTTTTCCTTGACATTTTTCCTGGAAGTGTTGACATGCCAGCAGGAACGCTCTGTATTCCTTTATGTTGGAATGCTGTCTAAGTGACTGGGCCATATTCCCTGCACAAACTCTGTTTCGCAGGTGGCCCCCCAGCCTACCGCACTCGCATCTTCTTCGAGCCAATTGACTTCCCTTCGACCAAAATGCCTTGCCCTGTTTGACAGTCTTATCTTTTGGGAAAGGTCTTTTGAATTGTTGTTCAATTAGCTCAAGAAGTTCAGTTGAAAACCCCTGGTATGGAGCCTTGCCCACTGTACGGTGTCCATGGCGGATGTCATGTGCCCCAGGATAATTGTGCATTGTCTTGCTGACAGCCAGATCTTCTTTAATGCCCCTCGGCAGAGATTTACTACCTTCTCTATTCTTTCTTGAGACAACGATATTATCATGGTCACTGTATTTATTACTAATCCCAAGCACTTGATCTCTTATTTTGGAATCAGACTGCTTTTTGGCCTGTTGAAAACTGTAGTACTTGTAGTGCCCTTTCCATATGAGCCGTGGCTTGAGCTCGAGTTCGCCGCTAACAATATATCGTCTAAATAGGCCCATATTTGTATACCTCCCCTTCTTAGCTTTGCAATGATGACGACTAAAATCTTTGTAAACGTCCTGGGCGACGTAGCCAGCCCGAAGGGAAGTGCTCTGAACTGTAGATGTCTTTGGAACACACAGAACCTGAGGTACTTTTGGTGAGTTTTGACATATTGGAACGTGCAGATACGCATCCTTGGGGTCGATAGACACTAAGAGCATGCCCTTGCTTAAGGCCGTGAGGATACACTTTATGGATTCCATCTTGAAAGACTTGATGAAAATCGCTTTAAATCCAGTATGGTTCTGTAACCGCCAGATACTTTCTTTACCGCAAAGAATCTGGAGTAGACGCCTTGGTATCTTTCGTCCCTGGGGACTTCCACCACCACCTTTTGCTGGATCATTATGTGTAGGCTTGTTCTTAGTGCTTCTTCCTCCTTCAGCTTTGGAGTCTGTGACTGTACAAAGAAATTTTTTGGTTGCACCACAAATTCTATTTTGTATCCTGATTTGATTACTTCTATCACCCACACGTCCTCGGTGGAAAAAAATCCAATTTTTTTTCCAAATTGGAGAGCCGTCCACCTACAGTCTCCTTCGAGACGCCCAGCCTGGCGTCATTGTGCCATCTGTCGCAGGTTTGCCCTGTCGTTGGGCTCGAAAATTATACCTGTTAGGGCCCCATTGACCTCTTCTAAAGTTTCTTCCCGGCGTATAGCTCCTGGCTTCCTTGTTGTCTGATTGTCCTGACCTGTAAGGTCTGTTTGTTCCTTTTTCTGAACCTTATCCTGCAGGAGCCACTGCGATTTGCCGCCTGATGATGTCATCAAGGTGCTTGCCAAAAAGACAGTCTCCTTGGAACGGGAGAGATAATAATTTCCCCTTCGATTGGGCGTCCCCCACCCACTGTCTGATCCACAGGGCTCTTCTTGACACTGCGGCCGTGGCTCCTGCTCTTGCGGCTAACCTCATCGAATCCAGCGAGTCTTCACAAATGAATTTGACCGCTAGCTGCATGTCTTGTATGGTTTTCAGCAGCACCGAACTTTTCACATTACTTTCCAGGCTGTTGGTCCAACTTCTTAGCACCCTTGCTGTTACTGCGGTAGCTGCCGCCAGGTCTTAATGCTGACCCTGCGATAAGATGCTGTTTCTTTAGACCGATTTCCATACGTTTATCCATGGGATCTCTAAACACATTCACGTCTTCCAATGGTAGCGTTGTCTTGCGGGAAATGCTGGCCACAGCAGCATCCACTTGTGGGGCTTCTTCCCACCTTTTAACCTCTTCTTGAGTAAATGGGTACATTTTGGTTAATTTTGCTGGGACTGGCAGCCTCTTGTCGGGGTGCTTCCATTCATCTTCGACAATATCCTTTAAAGCCTGAGACAGTGGAAAATTCTTTGCCTTCTTTTTTGTCTCCTTAAACAGTAGGTCTTGCAGTTTGAGATTTTCTTGTGATTCCTCAATGTTTAAGGATTTATGGATTAATTTGATAAGGTTGTTTACCAGGTCCGGACTGAAGTCTGACTCTTCCTCCGAATGTACAGTGCCTTCTTCTGAACCTGAGGCGTCCGACAACATCATAGGTAACTCCCCCTCTGACTCATCCTCACTGAGTGAAGGTCTCGATCTCTGGGGCCTCAGAGGACTCAGACCTGAAAACAAACAACATCTAGCTCACTGTCCTAAACACTATGACACATAAAAAATAACTGGAGAATAGAAGAAAAAAAAAAACAAAAAAAAAACCTAATACTATGCATGCTGACAGGACATAGCAGCTAAGATACATTGGAGGCTTACCCAGATCTCAGCTGAGAATCCGTTCTCCCAGACACCGACATCCTCTACTGTACTGCTTCTCGTCTGTAGGAGTCGGATGGGGGTTTAAATGCCTGCTTTAGCGCCAAAATTCCCTTGGCGCTTAGTTATGACGTCAGCCCACTTTTATATATGATTAACCCGGGCTCCTGGCAGCTGCCACGCTAGCCGCCAACGTTCCTGCACTGCTCCCCCACGGTGGATAGGGGGGAGCCTACAGGCGGCTCGTTCCGTGAACAGAGCCTGAGACTGCACTGTCTCCGTTTCCCGGACCATACGGACAGCGCCGGCAGGGAAGAGGTAAAGCTGCAACAACTCTGCCTGCACATGCTTCCTGAATGACTCCACAGGAAAGAAGAAAAAAAAAAAAAAAAACAGTAGTAGGAGGAAGAGGAGTTATATACCTCCGGAGTGTCTTTTCTTCTTTCCTGTGAACTCCAGTAGGGGAAATTAACCCATGAGTAGCTGCCATTGTGGAGGCAAAGGAAATGTCTTATTTCCACCATATTCAACTCTTCAGAATCTTTGCTAAAAATAAACCTTGTCATCTTTAGAGATCATTTTTTAAGGTTATCCCTAATGACAAAGGTCTCAGCTAATACATTTTTTAAATGCTGAATTGAATCCAACATCTAAGAAGAGGGTTGCTGTTTCTCTCTAGTGAAACATTCCTCACATGGGACCGGATTCACAGATATGATTATGCTACTTTCTCCATGCGTATTTTCAGAATTAACTGCGCACACATAGTACATTTTTTTACTCAAGTTACATAGGATTTAGGCACGGAAGTCCATTAGGCACAGATTTCAAAATCGTACTTAGTGACATACGTATGGAGGGGGGTGTGGTTTTCTTCCATACCTGTAAAGTTACATGAAAGTGGGTGGTGGGAGGCATTTAAATCGCCTTTTGAGGGCGCGGTTAGTAATGAACGCACGTACCTAAGCAACTTAGGCACGTAAATACGCCCATAGAGTTAAGGGTGCCCTATGGAGGCGTAAGTCACCCAAAAAACGTCTGTGCGAGGGGAGTGTCATAAGTGTAGCCTTGCAACGTAGGTGCGTATATTTGCAAACTTATTTCACACGTATCTGTGAATCCAGTCCATGTTGAGCCCAAATAATCCCCTGGTAACAATTTTCACATATTGCACATCTTGCAACTATAACTTTTTTCAACTTAGGTCTAGTATCTAACACTGTCATCTTCCCTATGAACCTCAGCACAATAAACACAATTTTATTCTCACTGTAATAAAGAATTTAGGTTTTACATGAATACAAATAAAATAAGATGCACATATTTTAACATGTGTGGACTTACCTTCTTTTTTCTTATATCCTCTTGTTTTGCCAATCGCTCATCTAATGCCCTCATGCTATCATTAACAGATGTTTTGAGACTCTAAAAAAAAAAAAAAAAAAAAAAGTACAAAAACTAATTTAGGTTTAAAACTTTGACACAGCTGAAGTAATTAATAAGGACGAGACGTGAAGAGAAAATAGTACAGCTCCGTTATTCTCGGATTGTAAATCAGATACCTGCTTTATCCATGAGAATGTTTCGGATAAATGCGCATGATGGAAGTATGGTGTCAGACAGTGTGCGTGACCATATAATTGTAATTATACTTGGAAAATTCAGCTCTGCTTAATATAACTGGAAACTAATCTTTAATAGATACTACTAATTGCACGCTTTGAAGTAGCAATATTAATCAGGATATTACTAGATTAATTAAAATTCAGTATCTGCTAATAAGGAATAGTTATTGTAAAAAGTTTAAAACATAAAACAAAAACATCTTTATATAGTGAAAGACCAAGTAATTTTTCAAATTATTAAGGTCACCAAAAAAAAAACCAAGAGCAGCATCAGCATAAGTCTGAATACTGTGCAATGCCTTAAAGAGCCAAAACAGCTGCCATATTTACATGGACAAGTACGATTCACTGTCTTCTGTTATACACAAGTAAAATCACATCATATAAGTACAGCAAATAGCACCAACTTTAACATAAAAAACAAACCTCTGTATACAGCGTATCCACTAAAACTACCACACATGAAGGGTTCTGCTAGGAATATACAGTATGACTGTACCAGGTGATTGGTATTACACAAACTGCAAGACAATTGACCAATTTCATTGCAGATATTCAAAATGTATGGTCAGAATTAGTTGTCTCAGTGAAATTAAATCATTTCACATAAATGTTAATGTGCAAATTCAGAAGAAGGTAAAAGAATTCAGGATTGTTAAGTACATTATGTTCTTGTGTTTATGGCCATGTGACATACCAATACTTCTTCTTTCAGCTGTCCTAATGGCACAGAAAGTTGTCCCAATGCTTTATCCATTCCAACCTGGAAAAATACAAAGAATATTGCAAAACTAATGAAACTGATTAATCCTATTAAGAAATATAACAACATATCCTATAAAATCTATGGCAAAGGCTAATTGCTGTTAAACGATGTAATCAACCTAAATTACACTGCTTTTGTTCTTTTATAAACTACTGTATCAAACTGCCCACTTAAAGGTTAGGCTTTTATAATTCCATGCCCAAGCACACATAAAATGAGAAATTAGTATAAAAAAAAAAAAAAAAATGTATGCAATGCAACATTTATACTACAATATTGATTATAAGCAATACAAATATGATAAGATAAGCATACCAAGTTAGTGGATAAATTAACAAAGTCTGCATAGTCTTTGTTTATTAATTCAACCATAGCAGTCTTAAGGAGTCTGTAGTAAATCTCTAGGTCAGCTCGAAGATCTTCCAATTGTACACGCTTCCTGCATTCTGATACAAAATGATCGACGTCAAACGAGTCCTTCAGGAGAGAAATTAATACACATAAGTTGTTATTAAACAGTTTCATTAAATACTGAAGCTTTACACAGTAGAAATTTAAGCAAAATCAGAGTAGTAAAAGACAAAAGATCTCATGAGTAAAGTGGTCTTGGTAGCACATAAAAAATACAGGCATATGAATACTAAAGGACATTAGGAGAAACATATCGAGAATGGAAGAGAGAGAGCAGGTGTATTTTATTATGCATCATCCATCTTCTGATAAAGAATATCGTATACAACTGCTATTTTACATTAACAATATGCTTATTTTGATACACTATTATTACATTTTATGAAGAACCAAATGAATAAATCTGGAGATCATTTATCAATTTAACTAACTGTTTTTCTGAACAGTTTGGTTATTAGAGATAGTAGCATTCTATCCATTTAATACAGGTTTTGGTTTATGCAGTTACATATGGCACTACATTATTTATTGTGAAGACAATTTTAATTAGCAATATTCCAGTTACTGACATGGTGGGACAGCCATGCACATAGCAAGAAAAACCCCTAAAAAAAAAATGTCTTTTACTTTGTTAACTTTTAGCCATTTCTCTGTAGACAGAAATTATTATTTCTAAACTGGCTCATATGTGTATAATCACATCCTACAGAATATATCAGCCTTTAATAATATGTTATTAAACATGGTAACATGGTAATTGCAAAATAACAATGTAAAAGAAACTACATTTGTTGAATGGTTTAAAAAAATATATGTATATTTTTTTTAAATTGTCATTTATTTCAGTTAGAATTGTGTTAATTTTATTAAGCCCTGGGGTTGAAATAAAGTGACAATTGACTTGACAATTATTAAACTTATATGGTTGAGATGCACATGTTCCTAAGGAAAAGTTTTAGTATTCAGAGTACCACTACACTGGTTTTTAAAGAAACTTTATATCAATCTTAAAATACTTAAAAAAATTAAAAACAAACAAATTTCATGAGTGCTTTTGTACTCACAAATGTTTTTGCAATATTTTTTCCTGTTGTATTTCTAAGTTATTAGGGATTTTATTTTTTTTGTACATCTATTAATTGAAAAAGGCTCTTCAACTTTCTAATTATTATAAAACATCAGCACAAGTATTTACTATCCTACCTCTAAGGTGGGCAATTATAAGACATTTAAAATGAAACTTTTGCTTGGTTGTGAGTTCATCCTTATGTTTACAGTACAACAAATCATTACAAATCACCACAAATAATTAATAAGAGCAGACAGAAAATATGCCACGAAGTTTTATAGGTAGCAATGCTGGACATGGAAAGAATTTGGCTGGTATTTCTGCCTTTCTGCATGAATTCTGTAAACAATCGCTGACAAGCTGATTTACTAGCTAATAAAATGAGATTTTCGATAAACATGTTTCCTGTATAGTTCATTTACAAATCTAGCTCAGGAGACCCCGACACCTCCACAGAAAGTGCACATTACACCTTTTCCTGGCACCTGTCACTAATTGTATTGTATTGTGTCCACAGTGCCAACAACAGATGACTTTACTGATGACAACGGCGACTTCTAACGCGGCAATATAAAACCTCGCAAACCTTCATGAACTCGTCTTTATCGAAGCACAAAGCGCTAGGACTCTGCGGCAGCTGCATCTTTCCTCAAGAGTGGAAAAACTCTTGGTTGACGCGACACTTCCGCCAGTCTCCAGGATCTGATGATGACATGACAGAGAAGAGGGCTGAAGCTTGTAGCGAAGTACTGGCATTATGCAGCGCCACCTGGTGGTCGCCAACTGTTGGCTCCACTAGTTATATGTTTACACCCACTTGATCCTAATACTTCCATACCTAATAAATACATCAATCAATCAATCAATAAATAAATAAATAAATAACTATATAATTAACTATATAAACAAGACCCATTCCATTAGGTAATAATGCTCTGCTCCTGAGCTTCCAACAATCAGTTACTGGACCTGATCCAGAGCTGCGCTTCCGTCTTTTTTTCAGAAGGAAGCGCAGCAAAAATGAGAACTGCGCATGCCCAGATCGGGAGTGCACACAGAAAGATGGGCGCAAGTGTACCCAGAGGCATATCTACCTCTTGGCCAGGATGCCAGAGATCGTCAGGCAGTCAGCTCATACAGGAACTTCCTGTATGAGCTGTCTCCGGAGCGTGGAGGAGGAGAGAGTCGCAGAGGAAGCGGTAACGTAAGTAAAAAAAAACAAGGCTGGTGGCGCATGAAGGAGTACTGGGGGGAG
>WWET01004016.1:11873-33206 GCA_011038615.1 Limnodynastes dumerilii | reverse complement strand
AACTGGGACTCTCAGATACCGTTACTTCTGTATGCACCCATCTATTATTAAACCTGCTCAATTCCATTTTTACCCAACACTGTTGTCCTCATCTCTGAAACCCGGAACCGATCCCAAACAATCCTTGAACGTGACAATGTAGAGACATGTTCGGTTTGTGATGTGTTCAATACAGGTGGTGATGCAGGTGTGGAAGGCATAACTGGCATTGGGCTATTTGGAAACATTCAGACAACATGCCCATATGATGCACTAGGTTGCGTAGATAACATAATCTGTTGTCTTGCATTATTTCTATCAACAATTCAGCCCGATCACAAGCAATATACATTGGGCTTTCACGTTCTTTGTCCTTGTTCATTTGTGTTATCTTGTTGTATAGAACTATCCTCAACGTGTCTTGCCTCATCTTCTGGCACATTTTCATGCAAATCACTTTCTAAAAGACACACAAAATGTGAAATGGTAAGTATTTTGTTCAAAATGTTTAATATCAACATACCTAGAACTGTAACTTTAACATAAGGATTACTGACCACAATTGTAACCCTGCCAATATTTGACATAATGCTAACATGTGGACATACATTTGTGGTATTATACTGTAATGCATGTAGAATTTAACATTATGATAATGCATCAAAGTTTGTCTATCATTACAATGTTATGGTATTTGTTACAAAAACAATGGAAAATGTAATGTTACATTCTGCTTTTTGACCTGAAACTCTTTAAAGTCTACCTAACAGTTTTGATTTTATCATGGTCAACTTACCAACAGCTTTGGAGTGTGGGGATATTGCAGGACCCTGGGCTGAGTCCCCTGACCCCACTCCCAGGACTTCCTCTGTTAAACTTGGGAGGGCCAGAGTTTCAAGGTCAGAATAAAACAAATTTGTAGGAATATTTTGATGCGGATTTGCTTCACTAAATGTGAATCGGTCTCGAATTTTAGCTTTGAGCCGACGTCTAAAATCCTGCCAACTGAAAATAAAACAAAAATTGAGCGTTTAAAATTTGTTTTACATAGTGTACAATTGTATTTTTTGTTAAACAAATGTTTATACACAAGTTAGTAATACAATACAATTAGGGTATTGAATGTATTGAACATACATCAAGAGGGGGAGACCAGTATGCCTGACTCTGTCAGAGGGAGGCATACTGGATCTTCAGACTCAATACCATGGCCCCGAACAGCCTCAACGAGTCTATAGAACTCAATCATTTTTCATATCAGGTTGCCACTTATCAATAGACTCCATACCTGACCCCGATATTTTATCAAGTGTTTTTTTCGATAGATCTCCCTCCCTCCAACGATATAGGTCATAGATACATCTGTTATCTAAAAAGAGATTTTCCAGTTGTGTAGGTATGTGATCTTCTGACTGGCCGACTGTTTTGTAGCAGTGACCACACAGTTACTACCCCAACTTAAAATATTCATCAATATGTAGATACGAATGTATGATAAATGACTTTTCATTAACACATACCCCCCTGGTTGTTTATGTACCTCTAAAAATAATTTTTCAATAAATAAAGGGTGTTTATAAATAATTGCTTATTCATATTCCTTGATTAGGAACACATACAAAAAATTGTTCCAAGAATAAAATTTACCATCATAAAAAGACCACCTAATGTCTGTCCCATCAAATGGCTCTATAGTCAAAAAACAAACGAACAATGTTGTTCTTGCCAATTTTGTAGATTGTCTTCCTGCCAATAGCCATCTTTAATGATGGTCTTTTGTTGTGCTGCAGATTAAGAGTGTTATTGTTTCTTTTTGGAAAATATACTTAATATTGGCTTTCATTAGCTTAATATATGTAGAGATTCTCAAATGTATGATTCTTCTAAATAAGTTCTCTATTTGAATTCATATTATATTCTTGGTACCTGTCTCTTTGGAATTTGTACACCTAATTACAGCTCCTATTTTGCTGTATTCCTTTTTACTTTATACTTATTTATTATATCTATTTTTCATTTTATTTAATTTTTTGATATATTTTTTATATGTTCTATTTTATTTTTCATTCTCCATCTTACAATTTTATTGTTTATTGTTAACAAAAGACTTATTTAATTGGGCATTTTTTAGTGAAATATCTATAGGTGCTTAATTTTGTAATAACAAATGCCGCATAATGAATCCTTGGAGTGTATATTCATTATTTTCTCTAGTGCACCAGTGTAGCCATA
Source organism: Limnodynastes dumerilii (assembly GCA_011038615.1). Classification (NCBI taxonomy): domain Eukaryota; kingdom Metazoa; phylum Chordata; class Amphibia; order Anura; family Limnodynastidae; genus Limnodynastes; species Limnodynastes dumerilii. Next base: position 30,995 of record WWET01004016.1, on the reverse strand, counting down.
TATACTTGGCAATGGCCAACATACAGTTAATAGTTCACCTGAAATAATTATACCTACATAAATAGTCCAGTCTCTCTATGCTTACCATTCCCTCCTGACGAAACTACAGGCAGTAGAGAAACGCGTTGAGGTGTTCCTGGGACTGAGCAATTTGCACTTACTCTCTACTTTGACACTAGAACTACTAATTTTGAATACTTATATTGCTGGATATCTACTGCGGTTTATTATGGATGAGAATCAGTCTATTCACCTTGAGCAGCAACAGGCTGGGCCTTTGCCTGCACTGCAAAGCCAACTACCACAGAGACTTCTCTATTAATTAGGAGAGAACCAGACCAGTGTGAGATAGTATCATCATGACCATTATCGGCACAGCCAAAGGAATCTAACCGCTTCCAGACAGCTAACCATCAATGCCCTCTGTCTACAATCGCTGGCTGATACCGTCGTTATAAGAGTCTGAGTGCTGGCACATCAACGTCAAACTGAGCCTTAAGCGCTCACGATACAGCCGTCACATGCATGCTGTCTGTGCCTAACGGAAACATCACCCCTCCTATACCGATAGCCTATGATAAAGCTAAGTACTATTTCTATATATCAGCTGTCTGCTTCTATTCTGTGGTTCATCAGATCACCATATACCGTGTAATGAATATAAGCTAACAAGCCATATCGTTTGGGTTTGGAACTTTTTCCTAATTATTCCTCAGGGATACCAAAGAACATTGATACAATCTGCCAATTTCTCCCAGCAGCAATAACAAAATTGATACACATTGGACATTTTGGTTGCAATTTATTTCAAATACATCATTCGTTACAGCACAATATACCTATTCATGAAACAACAATTTAATTCATCACAATGGGCCTGATCCAGAGCAACGCTCGCAAGCGAGCGTACGCTCATCGTAAGCGAATTTTCGTCAAAAAATTCGCAATGCGCATGCCCAGTATGACAGGTTCCGGTCGCCCGCGCGTCATGAGCGAATAGCGGGCGTATCGTTAGCATATTTTTCGCTCGCCGAGCGTATTTTTTTTTACGATGGTCGGCTGGGCGCCCGTTTTACTACAGGGAGGCGGGGATAGCCATTTAAATTGTACAGTATGGGCGTGCTAAGCGTATTTTCTCAGCGTATTCTTTGCGAATTTTCGTACGGCCGACGGTCGTACGCAGTGTAGGGTATAGCCGCCGTAAGCAGGGACTTTACTATGGGAGTGCTAGGGGCGTGTAGTTTGATACGACGAGCGTACGTTCGCATTCGCCCGTCGTTGCGAATTTTCGTAGCGCTGGATCAGGCCCAATGTGTCTAAATAAGAGCTGCTTGATCAACAGCTATATAATAAGGCTTTAAGTGCAATATTAAGTATATACTATTTTAAGTGATTGCCAGTCATTTGCATTTTTATTTGTATTTCTATGGATTTTAATGTTTTAATTTTCTTTTTTTATGCTAACAATAAACAGTGAACCTTAGCAAGCGCTCTGCATCTTTTTCTTCTTTTTTGCTTCACATAGTGACTTATCCTCCCAGCAAGAGCTGCAGCATAGGTTCCTGTTTAAGCGAATATCTAAAATATACCATTATTGCCACGGCGCTCCAGCAGACGTGTAGTTTAGTTTTTAGTAATACATGTGTTTGCAACACACTTAGGGCCTGATCCAGAGCAACGCTCGCAAGCGAGCGTACGCTCATCGTAAGCGAATTTTCGGCAAAAAATTCGCAATGCGCATGCCCAGTATGACAGGTTCCGGTCGTCCGCGCGTCATGAGCGAATAGCGGGCGTATCGTTAGCGTATTTTTCGCTCGGCGAGCGTATTTTTTTTACGATGGTCGGCTGGGCGCCCGTTTTACTACAGGGAGGCGGGGATAGCCATTTAAATTGTACAGTATGGGCGTGCTAAGCGTATTTTCTCAGCGTATTCTCTGCGAATTTTCGTACGGCCGACGGTCGTACGCAGTGTAGGGTATAGCCGCCGTAAGCAGGGACTTTACTATGGGAGTGCTAGGGGCGTGTAGTTTGATACGACGAGCGTACGTTCGCATTCGCCCGTCGTTGCGAATTTTCGTAGCGCTGGATCAGGCCCTTAGGCCTGGATTCAGAGTTGGAGAGGAAGGTGCAAGTGTAGAGCTAAGCTATACAATTGTGCAAAGTAAGGGGTGAATATTAATCTTACATGTTTTACATGCATGGAAAATACATGACTTTTGCACAAAACTGTAATACTGCATAGTTTGTTTAATCGATGAATAAGAGTTGAGATACAAATTTTCACATGTTAAATATAATTTAAGTTTTTAATTTTAAATTTGCCTCCCCTTGCAGTTCAACATGGTATTGCTCAGGTCTACACTTGCACCTAAAAAAAGGTGTAAGTGCAGCTCTGAATCCAGACCTTAAGCCAATAGCTTTATTAAAAAAATCCTATTTTACAACATTTAAAGGATTCTATGACTTGCTATAGATACAATTTGATAACACAAATGTCACACAGATCTGCATACTTACCGGTTTTTAATCACTCTGATAGTACGTCGAGTTGGGGCCACAGCATTTACAGCCTGATAGATTGTAACCCATGCACGTGTTTGTTGCTGGGCCGAGATGTGCCCCTGCCGATTATAAAATTCATGGTGCGATTCACGCACTATAACCTCTATTTCCTGTGTTATGAAAATTAGGTTGGCGCATGCAAATATTTGACTGGGCCTGTGGATTTGCCATTTTGCTAAATAACACAAGACCGGAAAGGTTAGCTCGGATATATCACTTTATATAGTTTGTGCGCCCACTTTCAATTGAGCGTTCACGCAACGCACGGTCGTTGACGTGAGCGCGTTTCCACGCGCAGAGGAACGGAAGTACAATTTTCAAAAAAGGCGCCAAACGTAACCGTTGCTTCCGGAATGCGTTAATCCGTTGCCCCCCAATCAACGTAGTGACCCCTCCATAAATTTTCATTCTAAAAATGGCTAGAGCAGCTGCTTTCAATAAAAAACAAAGTGGAGGTTCAACTCTTAATACAGGCCATTATGTTTACATGATCATGTGTTTTAATGTTCGAAAAATGTTGAGCCTTAAAAGGTTATGTAACACGTCAAATATCAAAATATGTAGATGTTCATGATTCTGTACATGTCTTTCACACATAGGCCCTGATCCTGAGCTACGGCCGCTGTCGCTAGTACGGCGGCCGTAGCGCTAATGCGCATGCGCCGGGCAGATGTTGGGCGGCGTTACTATGGAAACGCCCATAGTAGCGGCGTTGGGACGCTGGAGGGGACGTACTCCAGCGTCCCAACGCTCACGTTACTCCTGGAGGGCGGGGGGAAGTAAGTAAATGAGGCTAGGGGGGCGGGCTAGGCGGCCATACGCTCCTGTGTGAGCGTATGGCCCCTTCCTTACGCCGGGCGAAGCTAGGGTAGCCTTCACCCGGCGTAAGGAAGGGCTATACGCCCGCACAGGGGTAGTGCCAGGGGGGAGTCAGCGATGTAACGCTGAGCGTTAGCACGCTCAGCGCTACATCGTTGTTCAGGATCAGGCCCATAGGGACAAGGCTTCACAAACTGCAGCAGGATGTGTTAAATGCTGAGCCAGAGGGAGAGGCACTTCCTGAAAATGCTGGGGATGAGGAGCAAGATGAGGGACAGGAACAAAGAGAATCCATGGAGGATTCGGAAGAAGGAACACAACTGAGTATGGAGAACATAAATGGTAAGTGAGCTAGGTGTTTTGTATGTTTGTCATGGATGTTATCAGGTGAGCAGGCCACACTAAAAGGTTCAGTGTTAAAAAATGTTACTTTAACATGTAAAGTGTAAAAGGATATATGAAGGCAAAAATAGTTTATTTTTCAAGTAAACAAAGTTTATTCGTTCAAAATGGATCAAATATTTTGTTTGTCACATTTTTGATAAACATTTTATACAGATGCTGATCAACATCACCAAGAAGTTGCGGATAAAGGTCCGGAATTTGAAGAAACTGCTGGGCCTGCGGATGGTATATTATTCTTACTATTTGTCGGTCAAATTTACTATGCCAGTGAGTGGTCATTTTTTGCCCAAACCAGGCACCCTTTGTGTGACTCTAATGCCCTCTTTTGGACTGTCTTCTACCTCTGACTGTTCCCTCTCCAACATCCTCTGTTTTATGTTTGTGTATTTGTTAATGTTTCAATTTGTAATTATACTTTGTTATTTAACTGAGTTTTAAAATGGTCTGTCAAACATTGCACACTAACGTGCTAAATTTGGATATACATATAAACATAATATTTTGAGCCATTTAATATGAAGTAGCTAAAATTGCAACATATTCCGGAGCATGGTTTGTAAGGAAAAGCTATTGTCCATACTAAAAATGAATGCTGAGGTCTGGATTCAGAGTTTGGGAGTAAGGGTAAAACAGGTGCAAGTGTACAGCTTGGCTAAACCATTTAGCAAAATGAGGGGTGCTCATAAATCTTAAATCTTTAACATGCAGGGAAAATACATTACTTTACAGAACTCAAATACTGCATAGTTTTATGCAGAGCCGGATTAAGGTCTCTGGGGGCCCCTGGGCAACTAAATAGTGGGGGGCCCCTGCTTCACATTAACATACAGCAAACTTTCCCCCTATTTATTTCCATCTAGTCAGCCTTATTGCCCCTCCTTCTGTGTCCAACCAGTCTTATTGCCCCTCCTTCTGTGTCCAGTCAACTTTATACCCCCTCTTTCTCTGTATTCAACCAGCCTTCTGCCCCTTCTGTGTCCAACCAGTATTATTGGCCCTTCTTTGTATCCAGCCAATCTGATTGTCCCCTTTATGTGTTTTCTGCAAACCTTATTGCCCCCTCTTTATTTTGTGCCCCCTCTGTTGAAATACCAATTCTTCAACCACGTTGTTTAAAAACTGTATAGTAAACTTACCTTCCTTTGCCTCCACAATGGCAGCGACTAATGGGTTAATTCCCCCTATGGGAGTCCACAGGAAGAAGAAGAAAAGACACTCTGGAAGGTATATAACGCCCCTTCCCCCTCCTATCAGTGTTTTTTTTTTTTTTTCTTTCCTGTGGAGTCGGTCAGGAATTAGAGGCAGGAGTGGTGCAGCCTTACCGTTTCCCCGCCGACGCTATCAGTATGGTCCGGGAAGAGAGACACGTGCAGTCTCTGGCTCTGTGCTCTGCAATGAGCCGCCAGTAGGCTCCCCCCTAACTATCGAGGGGGAGCAGTGCAGGGACGTCGGCGGTCGGCTTACGGCCGCCTGAAGCCCGGGTTAATCATATATGAAAGCGGGCTGATGTCATAGCTAGGCACCAGGGATGTTCTGGCGCCAAAAAGGAGGATTTAAACGCACAGCTGACTCCCACAGACGCGAAGATCTGGGTAAGCCTGCAATATGGTTTTTTATGCCCTGCTTCTATGCATGATGTTTTTTTATTTCTTAGTTATTGTGTGTTAGGGGTGTTCTAGTAAGGGTTCTTCTCTATTCCCTCCAATATATTGTTAATTTTCTTTATTACTATAGTGAGTAGATATTATGTTTTAGGTCTGAGTCCTCTAAGGCCCCAGAGACCAAACTAAAACACAAGAAAGTATGCATCTCCAGATGTAATATGTGTGATTCCGTATTACCAGAAAAATATACAGGAACAGTTTGTGAAAAGTGTAAACCTTCTCAACAAATATTGCCAGCCCCTCAGTTAACGGAATGAGTTAAACTGTTAAAGGCGGAGTTAGCAGAAAACTTTGTAAAAAAAGCGGATTTAAAGAAATTAAGTTTAAAAAGGTCTAGACCGTCACTGAGCGAGGAAGAGTCAGAAGGGGACTTACCTATGGTAGTTTCAGAAGTATCAGGCTCGGAAGAAGGTTCATTACATTCTGAAGAATCAGAGTTTAGTCAAGATCTCGTAAACAACCTAATTAAATGAATTCATAAATCCTTACATTGAAGAATCGCAGGAAGATATCAAACTACAAGACTCGAGAGCGAAAAAACGACTGATTGTGATCATACCATATTGGCCCAGGCAGCCGTGGTTTCCCAAGGCCCTACAGTTATCAATAGACAAGCCTTGGAGGTTACCAGTGATACCCACACTCCTCAAGCAAGGTCAGTTTTGCCATCCAGGACCACAAGCCTTGAACCTGACGGCATGGTTAATGAGATCACAAACCTAAAAAAGAGAGGTTTCTCGTCAAGAGTAGTAAATACCCTTATAAAAGCTAGGAAATCAAGTACTTCAACTATATATCATCTGATCTCAAAGATTTGTATTCTGGTGCAGAGACCAAGAGAAAACATGATAAAGTCTCTACAATATTAGAATTTCATTTGCCTCCACATGGCAGTACCAGCATGGGTATTACCTAAGCAGTAAAAACCCTAGGGCTGGGAAAAATTAAATGCAATTACCGACGATTATCAACATATCTTAACTCAGATTTTTGATTATATATATATATATATATATATATTTTTTATTTTTTTTATTTTTTTATTATATGGCTGAAGCGAGTACACTTCTGCCAAACTTCGCATCCGCAGAAGCTTGGGTATCTACTCTGTAGTGCTTAACAAAAGTATGTATCGATGCCCACCCTGCTGCCTTACAGATCTCCTCGACTGAAGCAGAACCCCTCTGCGCCCAAGAAGCTGCAAGGGACCTAGTGGAGTGGGCCTTAATTCCATAAGGTGGATCTACCCCTCTCACCTTATATGCTTCTATAATACAACTTTTTAACCATCTTGCTATAGTGGGTTTAGATGCAGCATACCCTTTTCTTGCACCGTCCATAAGAACAAATAGCTGTTTACTTTTCCTAAACTTAGTAAAAATTCTTAAAATGTACCTAAGTAATACTTCTAAATCAAGCTTATGAAGCTTCTCTTCCTTCCCACTCTTTGGGTTTGGATATGAGGATGGCAGGACTATCTCTTGATTCAAGTGAAAATCTGAGACAACTTTAGGAAGGAACTGAGGATTAGTACGCAGTACAACACGGTCCGGAAAGAAATTTGTAAAAGGCTCTTCTGCCCAGAGTGCCTGAAGCTCAGACACTCTTCTCGCCGATGTTATGGCTACCAGAAACACTGTTTTCAGCGTTAGGAATTTAATAGAGATGTCGTCAGTCCCGGCAAACAGTGGTGATATTAGAGCGTCTAGCACTAGGTTAAGATCCCACAGTGCTATAGGGGATCGATATGCTGGTCTGATCTTACTGATCGCTTGTATAAATCTCTTGACATACTTATTCTTGGCTAATTGCTTGTCTAATAGTGCGCTAAGTGCGGAAATTTGAACCTTAATGGAGGATGTTTTAAGGCCTTTATCTACGCCAGATTGCAAGAAATCTAGAATAACTGGGATGTTACATGATCTTTTGTCATTTTCTCTTGACAAATATACAAATTTCCTCCATATCTTATGGTAGATTTTTGACGTTGAGAATTTTCTTGCTCTGAGTAATGTTTCCACCACTTTAGCCGAGAAACCTTGATTTTCTAGATATCTGGTCTCAGTAACCATGCCATCAATTTCCAACTTGTTGGATTCGGATGATAGAATGACCCTTGTTGTAGCAGTGCTTCTGATGGCTCTAGCCTTAACGGGCTTTTTATTTCCAGGTTAGTACTCTGGCAAACCAAGGCCTTCTTGGCCAGAATGGCAGGATAGCTATGACTGTTGCTGTCTCCTTCTGCAGTTTTGCTAGAAATCTTGGGATTAGCGATATTGGTGGAAATGCATAGGCCAGTTTGAAGTCCCATCTCTGGGACAAGGCATCTATTCCTTCCGACCACGGGTCCTGGTATCTTGAAAAATACCTGCGTACCTTTGAGTTTTTGTTGGTTACCAGGAGATCTATTTCTGGATATCCCCATTTATGGGTTATCCACTTGAAGACTTCTGGATTTAATTCCCATACTTCTGGCATTAATTGATGCCTGCTTAGAAAATCCGCGGAAGTGTTTTCCTTTCCAGCTATATAGACGGCTGAAATGCTGAAATACCGCGTGTATTGTTCTCTGCCCAGACCAAGACTTTTCTTACTTCTCTCATTAGTAACAAGCTCCTGGTGCCTTCTTGCTTGTTGAGGTATGACACAACTGCTTTGTTGTCTGACTTTATCAAGAGATTTTCCCCTTGCAGGACTTCTTGGAAATGCTTGCATGTGTATAATACTGCTCTGCATTCTCAAGTTTGAGTGAAGCGAGCTTGTGCCTTGACTCCAGCTGCCTTGCACCAGTAACTGACCGCACGTTGCCCCCCATCCGGAGGAGCTGGCATCCGTAGTGACCACGACCTGATCTTCTGTGAAGTAGGTTTTCCCTTGCTGGAGTCTGACCTTGTCCGCCCACCACAGTAGGTCTTCCATAGCTCCTTCTGATAACCTTTTTCTCAGACGCAGATTTTTTGAATCTCCATCCCATTGTTTCAGGAAATTTAGTTGGAAACTTCTTGTATGAAGTCTTGCCCAACTCACCAACTCTATGGCGGAAGATAGCAGACCTAACACTTTTAGGCATTGATCTGATGACACATACTTTCTTGACCTTATCCTCCGACACTCCGCAGTTATCTTCTGAACTCTGTCTTCTGACAGTATCAGCTTTCTCTTCACTGTATCTATCAGTGCCCCTAGATATTGAATGGTCTGAATGGTTTTAGCCAGCTCTTTTGCACATTTATAATCTAACCGTGATTTTCCAAAATTCTCAAGACTTCTCTTGTATTCTGTACTGCCACTTCTTCCGGAGGTGCCGCTAGAATGTCGTCCAGGGTGCCGCTATGAGAATGTCGTCCAGGTATGCCTAGGCTTCTATGCCTCTTAGTCTGATCTCTGCTATTACTACTATGAGAACCTTTGTAAAGGTGCGAGGGGAAGTGGCCAGCCCAAAAGGAAGGGCCCGGAACTGAAAGTGTTTCCCTAGAATACAGAATCTCAGATAATTTTGGTGATTTAGTGCTATAGGTACGTGTAGATAGGCATTCTTGGCTAATTGCTTGTCTAATAGTGCGCTAAGTGTGGAAATTTGAACCTTAATGGAGGATGTTTTAAGTTGGTACTGCCATGATGGAGTAAATGAAAACAAATTAACAGGTAATAATCTGTTATTTCTTCAAGCAGGTCTAGATAAGGGACTTTTCACCAGTACCATTAAAGTACAAGTGTTGGCAATAAGTGCAGTAATGGACAGAACCTGGGCTAGTAATAGATACATAGCAAGATTCATTCAGGCCCCCTCTAGACTCAGACCATACATAAGACCTCCATTAGCCCCTTGGGACCTGAACTTAGTATTAAATGTACTAACCATGTCTCCTTTTGAGCCCCTGCAGGAGATTTCCTTTAGATTGCTGTCCTGGAAGGTGGCTTTTCTTGTCGCAGTGACCTCTGCCAGGAGGATTTCGGAAATATAGGCCTTATGGGTGGAGCAGCCATTTACGAACTTTTTCCCAGACAAGGTCATAATGCATACAAACCCAGCGTTTCTACCTAAGGTAGTTTCTTGTTTTAATGTGAATCAGGAGATTGTGTTACCGACCTTGTATCTGAATCCCCAGAATTAAAAAGAAATGAGGCTACATTCCCTAGATTTGGTGAGAGCATTAAAAGTCTATATTCATAGATCTAGCACCATTAGAGCTTCTCAACAGCTTTGACTTGACAGAAGGAGCAAACAAAGGGAAGGCAGCGTCAAGCTACAAGTATAGAGGTACCCCCTCCAGTAGGGCTGAGAGCACATTCCACCAGGTCAGTAGCTACATCATGGGCAGAATCCAGGTCAGCTAGTATTCAAGAACTATGCAGGGCCGCAGGATGGGCGTCAGTCCACACCTTTGCACATCACTACAGGGTAGATATGGCAGCTGTGGCTGATGCAAGTTTCGGCAGAAAGGTGTTAGGAAAAACAGATTCAATCATTTTTTTTTTTTGTTAATTGTACGAGTAAAGTACATAATATTTAAGTTGCAGGCAGATAGCCGAATATATAATTTGTCCCACCCAGTGAATAAACTGCTTGGGCATAGCCCTTTAGTCGCTGCCACTGTGGAGGTAAAGGAAACTGCAGATTACCTGGTAATGTGGATTCCTTTACTCCATCAATGACAGCATTTTTCCCGCCCAGTTAGAAATAAAGTGTGTTTTTTTTTTGTCTCACCTTACGGTAAGTATATCTTTGATGTTGTATAATGCAGTAACCTATGTTTTGTTTGAGCTTGGAAATATGATAGGAGGAGGAAGGGGTGTTATATACCTTCCGGAGTGTCTTTTCTTCTTTCCTGTGGACTTCAATAGGGGGAATTAACCCATTAGTCGCTGCCATTGATTGAGTAAAGGAAAACACATTACCAGGTAATCTGCAGTTTTGCTGCCTCTCCTCCAGCTCTGTCCTCCACGGCGCGCGCTCTGAATAATTCTGACGCTCACGTTACCTTAGGTCATGTGGCGTCTTGTAAACAGAGCAGGGGCTGTGCATAGCACAGCCAGCTCTGTACAGGCAGGGGGCAGGAGCACTATGTGAAGGCTCCGCCTTCTTGCTCTCCCCTTGCGCCCCGGCTACAGTGACAGAGGATGGATGACAGTGTCCTCCTCTTAAGCACGATATCGCAGCTGCCAAAATTTGACGGCGACTGCGATACACTGTGCTTAAGAGGAGGATGTTAATCACTGACATCCATCCTCTGTAACTGCAGTTTGTGGGGGTCCTTTGTGTGTGGGGGCCCAGGGACGATCACCCCATGGATAATCCGGCCCTGGTTTTATGTTTAATCTATAATACAGAGTTGAGCTAAGAAATTTCACTTCTTAAATATAATTCTGCTTTCACAATTTAAGTCTGCCTCACCTTGCAGTTCAACATGGTATTGCTCAGGTCTACACTTGCACCTAAAAAAAGTGTAAGTGCAGCTCTGAATCCAGACAATAAAAGCCAATGGCTTTATTTAAAAACATTCATATTTTACAACATTTAAAGGGTTCTATGACTTGCTATAGATTAATAAAATTCGATAACCCATATGTCACACATCTGCATACTTAGTGGTGCTCTGAATCCAGGCTTATATTTGAATGGAGCAAAGCGAACAGAGCTTGTTAGTGTTGATCATGGTGGTTTTTAAAACTACTATATTAAGATATGAATGTCATAAGTACTTAAATTTAGACACATGTTAAAAAAAAAAAAAAAAACTATAGTCCCTGTTTTTCTGAAATAGTATTTTTCTACTTTTGTAATAGTGTTCCTTTTTTCCACACAGATTTACCACGTCAAAATATTCATTAATTTTTGACCAACTTAACACAATTGCTGACCGAAATGTGTGAAAAAATGCTTGCATTGAAAGCACTTTTTGAAAAATTTAGGAATGAATTTTAATTTAAGTGTTAGAAAAAGTTTTTCAACTTGTTTGTTGTACAGTTTATTTTATAATTTTTTAATTTATATAAAAAATAAATCTAAAAACATTACTTTGTTTTTTTCTTGGTTTTTTTTTTGTTGGCAACTGTCACTGTGTTAAACTAAATATAAATGTTTTAGATTGCATCACACATTGAGCTCACATCTAAAGTATAAAATAACATCCAGGTCCACCAAGTGCACACACCTTTATTATTATAAAATTTATTTAACATTTGTAATATAATACAGTCAGACAGAACAGAAAAAAAATAATTTCCCCCCCAAACATTTACCTTTAGCCGTATATAACGATGTGCTTCGCCTCACCACTGCTAGAACAGTGATACATGCGATTCTAAGGTGGCCGGCTGAAGCGAAAATGTGCAGCTTTGAATAAGCCATATTCAAATTACATGATCGCCTCCGCATTGCGCACGCATCATAACTCTGAATCCTGTCTCAAGTTTAGGCAGCTATTACACTAGAAGGGAGGGTGCTGCAGATGCCACTCTCCCTGGCAGGAATATAATAAACAAAATTAATTGGAAAAAATGACTAGGAAGCTGTAAAAGAAAACAGACTTACCTGCACTCATCTTGCAAGAGGAGAGAATTTAGTGCTCTGTTGATCTGCTGCTGTGATCTTCTCTTTACACAGTCACTTTGGGTCACATGGAGCACAGGAGTGCGAGTGCCGGCGTAACGTTTCTATAAAAGTGGGGTTTTCAATGCTTGTGTGATATATTAGGGACCTGGCACATACTATAATAAATGTTTATATTATGGATTGAGAATGACACTATATCCAGTATATAGGCTAGTTCATTGGTCAGGGAGGCATTGAGGGGGTTAAAACACAAACCAGCTTACAGACAAGCTACTAATCATATATTAGGGTCTGCTATCCCCAATGACAAACAACAACACTAGAAAAATGATGAGCGCTAACGCTGTAGCTGATACAATAAAAATAAAAATAGAATGGCTTCTGTAAAAAACTAATTTATTAAACACTAAAAATGATAGTCACATGCGGATGTGCAATGTATAAACATAACAATAGAAAATTAGATCCAGCAAAACTTTCTATTCCTTTGCATATATCGCCTTGTATAGCAACTGATAAGTGGTATAGGTAAATTCTATATATGGATCTCCTTTTGAATGTTAGTTGTAGTTAGACGGGTAAATAGAGAGATGCAGTGTGAAATTAATTAGACACGCTCTAATTTCCCTTAAAATGTGTTCAGGTATGAAATTATATCTAACAGTTTTGAGACTTGGATACATTCTTACTTTATAGGGTATGTGTCCAATGCAAGGTCCGGGATACAGTGGCACTATGTGTACAGTCTGATCAGTATCTGAGTGCCTTTTCTGGTGTGGGAACGTTGGATGGTAAGTATTCATGCTGGCTCCCGATTATTCCAGCTGAAACACACTCAATCACCATAAGGCAGACAGAGCCGCTTGGTCTCTCGGGAGCCTCTGAGTGCTGTCTGCTGAGCTGTTACTCAGATGGATAATATCACCATTGATTCCACAGTTCTTTTCAAAGCTTTAGTCAGGTTAAAACAATAGATTGAAAGCTAGATCAACCACCTTAACGCGTTTCATCTCATGCCTGCGATTTCATCAGAAGGAGTGATTTGGCAGTTCATCCTCCTTCATTTAAATAGAACAGAGTTAATTATCCAACAGCTGTCTTGTTCAAGGTGTTACTATCGTATGGAGAACGGAATAGAGGGTCAGCACATCCATATTTAAAACAGGAGCCATTCAAAATATAAACATAAATGTGAATCTAAAATTGAGCTTTAAATAAAGCCCCAATTACTTTCTTTAGACATCTTTAAATATCCCAATGGAGTTTGCTTTTAAATTCAGGATTATAATAATGCAATCATTTTAAAGAATAATCAACTTCAAAGTTACTACTTTGATCTTATAGTGTGTCATTGTTCACAACATATTTTCCACATTAAATAACAGAAAACATCAGACAACCCCTTATACAAATAAGGGGGTATTTGTATATGCTCTTGAATCAATATATCAAACATAAGAGTATTAGATAAACTATACTAAAAATCCTTTAAAGATTTGTAAACTTTTTTCATTTTAACAATATATAAAATAGTATCTTCATATTACACAATGTAACAAATAATCTAACAAGAATTGGCAAGCAGATACATAGTATGAGAAGGATGAATATAAACTGACATTACTAGATCAATTTCTAGTTAGTGTGACCCTTATATGTGTAGCATCCAACTCATTATATGATGCATCAGGACTCCCCAAAGTCCATATCAACATTCTCATTGAGGACCTCTGGATACAACGTACCCAACGTATGTATCCAGAAGGCCTCCCTAATGCAGAGTCTTTTATACCTGTACCCTCCTCTAACTATGGGGGGACATGCTCAATACCCATTATATGTAAATCAGACGTGTTACCCCCGTGATGTAAAGCAAAATCACGTGCAATGCTATGATTTAAGTTGAATTCTGAACATTACGTTTGTGTTCTAAAAAGCGGAGTCTCAACTTGCGTGTTGTACGACCAACATATTGGAGTTTGCATGTGCAGAACACCAAATAGATGATGTACTCTTACAATTGATGTAACTTTTAATTGGAAATTTCTGTTTGGTTATAAAGGACTCCTAATGAGTTACTTTATGATATATAAAGTTACATGTAATGCACCGGGTTTTCCTGCATTTGTAGCAACCTTTAAGGGGGTAACACAAAACCAGATGTTCCAAAGACATGTTGTGCATCCATAAAGGGAACCAATTGTGATTTAGCACCCTTTTTCCCATCAAAGAAACTGGGGGCTAAAATATTCTTAAGGTCCTTAGCTCTTTTTAAAACCACTAGTGCGTGTTCAGGCAAACATGACTTCAGTATCGGATCAAATTTTATAATCTCAAAATTGCGTTTCATAATCTTGGTTATACCGCTTGGTTAAACTTTGAGAAAAAAAGATTATTCTCCTCAAATTTCAGTTTTTTTGTAATTTAGATTTTTACCCCTTGTAATTTTATTGAATGTAAAAGACTCTCTCTATCGAGAGATTCGGCACCCTGATGAACCTTAGTTAGCAGTACCTCAGGATTCCCCTTCTCTCTAAAAGATTGCAACATTGTGGAGGCCTGTGCTTAAAATTTTTCCAATGAGGAGCAGTTGCGGCGAATTCTACGCAGCTGCCGCCCAGGAATGTTGGTTAACCACTATTTTTGATGGTTGCTAGAAAAGCTTAGAAAATTATTACTATCTACAGGTTTTTGGTAAGTACAGGTAGTTATTCTATTATCCTCTATAGACAAAGTGATATCCAAAAAGTCTACTGTTATGGGATTTTGTGTACATGTAAAAGTTAAATTAAATTTGTTATTGTTCTTTCAGAGTCTGAACAATAACAAATTTAAGGAAATTTGGTCATAATATAGCTATAGGAGGAGTCAAGGAGGAGTCAAGACACCTCCTTTGGGTGAGTCCCTATCTGTTTACTATACCCTATATTGTGAACTAAACCTCCTTTTTATGTATGTTCTGACACATAGTGTTGTATAATGATTATTTGGAGTGCAGGACCTCTCTTTGTTCCCGTTAGCTGCAGTTCTTTCATTTATTAAATCAAAAAAGATTGTGCGCCAACTTAGGAAAGAATGTAAACCAGGGAAAATTGCTTCGAAAGGAAACCAAAACAAAAATTGGATCTGTTTGTAAGCGCTGGCTAGAGAGGTATGTGAAATAATTGAAAGTACAGCGCTAATAAAAAACATATATATTTTATTTTATATATTTATAAGGCATACAAATATATAAATATATAAAAAAAATGTAAACCTGTATACATCAAAAAAAGTGTATATATAGACTAGAGGAAATATATAAATAAATTTAGACCACAAAATCATACCCAGATGTTTGAGTCCATAGAACTTTGGCTTTTAAAGAAGACCCAGAGCTAGTTAGGATGTGGAATCTAACTTTAGAAAACTGTTCTTTTACTTTGATAAAATTATTGATTAGTTATAGAGATAAGGAAACTGTAGATGATATTGAGAACCCGGAAAAATTTAAAGGGGACGGAATTTAGGGAGAGAGAAGAGAGGATCAATATTAAAACTAGTGATCATGAAAAGAAAGTTATGGAGGGAAAAGTGGATAAATTTAAGAGACATCAGGGATTACGAAACAGGACAGATATACAAACCAAAAAACCTCTAATAAATTTAATAATTATAACAATAATAATAATAAAAATAGAAATGGATTTCAAAATAATTATAACAATAAAAGAAGAGGGATCCAGAATCAATCTGAGAGATTTCCTAATCCCAATAGAATTGATCTTATAAATAGAAGAAAACCACAGGGAAAAAGTGACTATACCATTGATAATACAACAAGAGGTATTAATATCACTGAATTAGAACAGAGAGAGCGACCCATCCCCCCGGATAATAGAGGAGACAGGGATCTGACTTTAGGTGCTAGAAATAAACAACATAATATACACTCTTTTTTTTGTGAAGGGCCAGAAAGAGGATCAACCTTTTCACCGGAATCCCTACAATCTTCTACGTACAAGTTCCCCAAAATGACCACTAGAGGGTCAAGAGGAGGAGGAAAGAGCCTCCCAGAAAATAAGAACTCAGTAGTCATTACTCCCACCAATTTAACGGATAAAAAACCTTGTAAAACAAACTGTATTATCAATGGAGTTTTAAACATCTTGTCAAAACCACTTTCCCCAATACAAACACGTTTATTACAAAAGGCTTTAAGTTTTGCTCCAGAGGCAGAGCCAAACATGTTTGACCTGTTTATGGAGCTAAATAAATATATAAGGAGTCTGTGTCGCAAGAGGTACTTTGCCTCCAAAACCATTAAAAAAACTAGAGATCCATTGGTTGATCCTATTATACTTGACACAGATGAAATGGAATGTTTGATCCATCTAGAAGAACTTCAAAAGGAGGGGGGTGCCATTTACAACCAGGTCCCTGAAATTATGATTCCTCAACCTATTTTTGACATAAATGTAAATAATAAATTTTAAAAAAGATCAGAATTCTTTCCAGTTAACTACAAAAGTCCATATGTTGATGCCTTTCATAAGACAACGTTGAATGATTTTAAAAAGATTTGTTTGGACTCGCGCTCTTCTGTAGGTCCTAAAAATCTCTCTAAATGGGAAAAATAGCTTTACGAGAACTAATGTAGGACAAAAATCGGATAATTAGGGCGGCAGATAAGGGGGGCAGTGTGGTGGTAATGGATATAAATTATTATCGTCTCGAAGCACTGAGACAATTGGAAGATCAAAAATTTTATGTGACTCTAGAGAAGAATCCCACTTTTGGATTTAAATGGAACTTTGTTTGTTGCTGAATGGAGCTTTTGAGAAGGGAGTGATAACAAAAGACATTTTTTATTTTTTATTTATTAGGTTTCCAGTCACCCCTATATTTTACTTTTTACCCAAAGTGCACAAGTCACTTTCTCATTCCCCGGGGAGCCCAATTATTTCAGGGATTCAATCATTCACTTCACACCTTTCGGCTTATATTGATTCTAAGTTACAAAAATATGTTTGTACTTTAGATTCTTATTTAAGAGACACTATGCACTTGTTAAATTTAGTAGAGGATTTAGTTTGGTCCCCCACGTATTCATTTCTCACTTTAGATGCACAAGCACTGTACACTAATATTCCACATATAGGGGATTTAAAAGCTGTTGAGTCCTTTCTAACAGAGGATGCTGATTTGAGGGAAGAAGAAAGGAAATTTATTTTAGATGCAATTTGGTTCATTCTTAATCATAATTATTTTATTTTTGACTTCACCTATTACTTACAGGTCATCGGTACTGTGATGGGGACCAAGTTCGCCCCTAGCTTCGCTAACCTCTATATGGGGTTTTTCGAAGAAAGATGTGTGAGGAGCGGCACACATGGGGTGAACTTGGTCCTCTATAAACGCTTTATCGATGACCTGTTTGTAGTATGGGATGGAGATCTCCAATCAGCACAATCCTTTGTGGAAGAACTCAACAGTAACACTTTTAATTTAAAATTCACTTTCTTTTCACACGGAATCAATTAATTTCTTGGATATCACTCTTTTCTCCAAACAAAATAAGATTTATAGCTCTAACTATGCAAAGCCCACCGATACTTGCAACTATCTACATTATAAGAGTGCCCACCACAAACCCTGGATTACTAACATAACTTTTAATCAACTTTCCTGTCTTCGCCGTAATTGTAGAGATAATAGCGACTTCGAGATTCAGGCAAATCAAATGTTGTGTAATTTTAAATCAAGGGGCTATCCACCCCCTTTATTGAACAAAGCAAAAGTAAAGGCATCAACATTAGATAGAAAAGATTTTTTGGTTTCCAGAGGAAACCTCTTAGAGGAAAATATTATGTTTGTAACAAAATTCAATAAAAAGTCTCACCAGATTAAACGAATTCTTGAAAAAATCTTCTCACTCCCGAGGCAAGATGATCTCCTGGTCCCTTTTCTAAAAGAGAAACCAACAGTCATATTTAAGAAAAATAAAAACCTGAAAAACCTCCTGGCCCCTAGCCAAGTTAAGTGTATTCAGCCCAATGATACAAACACTAAAATAAAAGCTAAAGCAAGGTGTTATAAGTGTAATAGAAAAATTTGTATGACATGTGATGCCATTGTTGATGGAGCTAAATATGTACAATCACAAGTAAATAAAAAAAAAAATTCACAATTAAAACACATATTGATTGTGAAACGACATTTATTATTTATGTACTACAATGTCCCTGTTCTACCCAATATGTGGGTAGAACCACTAGAAAATTGAAAGACAGATACAGAGAACACCATTTGAATATAAAAAAGAAATTAATGACTCACAGTGTTTCTAAACATTTTGCGCTCCATCACAATGGCAACCCAGAACTATTAACCATTTGTGGCGTAGAGAACATCATGCCAACCACCAGGGGATGGGACAGATTCAGTAGGCTATGCCAAAGGGAGGCCTACTGGATCTTTACCCTACAAAACCTAGCCCCGGAAGGGTTAAATTATGTGATAGAATTTAATGATATGGGTTTTTGAAGGACTTCTCAGGTTTAGTTTTTGGTGTAACATCTACTGTTCAATAATTTATATCTTAATTGAATCACCCTTTGGTTTCTTTGTATGTTTAGTTTTGTGGTATGATGATCTGACGATTTTTTCATACCAAAAGTGAGTTATTATTATTTTCTGGGCAAATTTTTTTATGATTTACAAACATTTGGATTGATATATGGAATCTAGGGACCTCTATTCCGGGTTTATTTATATTTTATATTTTTTATTTTCTATTTCATTTTATATATTTTTTTTTTTGCAACATGATTATCTTTAAATACAATTTTCATTTTATGTTATTTTATTTTACTATTATTTTTTTTACTTTATTTTATTATTTATATATATTTTTATTTATATATATTTTTATTACTTAAAATGTATTTATTTGTTTGTTTTTCTGATTACTGTTTATTACCCTTAATACATATATCAAAAACGACAATCCGTGTCGGGTTACAGGGAGATGGGTATTATTGGAAAGACAAATATATGATTAAATGGGAACTGAATGAAAAAGAGAAAGAGGAGTAGAGAAAAGAAAAAAAGAGAAAATAAAAGGAAGAGGGAAAG
>WWET01004016.1:0-10542 GCA_011038615.1 Limnodynastes dumerilii | reverse complement strand
CGCGCCCGCGCGCTCGGCCGGTGCTGCTGCAGCTGTGGTGTGTGTGTGTGTGTGTGTCCCAGTCCCCGGGACACACACATACCACCACACCACATGTGTGTGTCTCCGTCCCCAATGTCCCATCCGTCCATCCCCTTCGTGTCCCCAATGCCGTGTCATGTCCGGCCTCCAAAGGCTCCCGCCGCCGCCGCCAAACAGCCCGGTTCCCTCCTCCGGAGGCTCCCGCCCGGTACACACGCACACCACATGTGTGTGTCTCCGTCCCCAATGTCCCATCCGTCCATCCCCTTCGTGTCCCCAATGCCGTGTCATGTCCGGCCTCCAAAGGCTCCCGCCGCCGCCGCCAAACAGTCCGTCCCGGTTCCCGTCCGTCTCCCTCCCCCCCCCACCTTCGTGTCCCAGCACTGCCCGTGCTGCCCCCAGAGAGAGAAAGAGAGAATTGGGGAAAAAATAAAAAGAAAAAATTGCGTAACTTGCGGGGATACATAAGTTACGTAGCGGGGGCCGCAAAGATAAAGAAGTACCTTTATTTCTGTGAATGTGCCTATGTTATAAAATGTATACATTTTTAATGTTGATACATTTTAGTTTGTAATTGAATAAAAGTTACTTACAACCAAACCAGACGCTGCTTAGAATTTTCTCTACCAACATTGACCGTCTCTCTCCTTTTTATTTATTTATATATTTCATCTAGTGTATATATACACATGTTTTTTTGATGTATACAGGTTTAAACATTTTTTTTTATATATTTGTATCCCTTATATATTTTATTTTACATATTATTTATATGTTTTTTCATTTGCGCTGTACTTTCAGTTTTTTATTCTATACAGAAACCCTCATGGTTTCGTACTAAGGAGGTACACACACTCCTTTATACAGCAGCTTCTCACAGGGTTATAGACTCTATACATCCCTCCCCCTTTCTTTTTGAGGTATGTGCAATACCCAAAGAGAAAGTAGTGAAAATTGGAATAGCCGTTCGGACCCCCCACATACCATCTAGGGAGGTTCCCTGCAGGCTGTGTGATTCTTAAGTGATCATTACATCGTTTAAAAAATATATGTAGTGATCCTATGGAGTTATGATGATAATGCCATTGCATGTTTTTTATGTGTATATATGCTACTCAAAACCTCTTATTTAGTTTTTATTTTTATTACATTGTTAGTTTTTAGAATAAATTTCTACAACTTCTGAACCTCTTGTATATTGGATTTCCTTAGCGCTTCTTTCATTTATATATACACTTGCACACATTTCATTTATTTGAATAAAAGCGCGATTTTGTGTTTTCTTGTTACGGTTACTAGATTGTTTCGAAAAAAAAAAATAAAGTGGCAAAGTGATGAGATCTTACAGCAGAATATACCAGGTTACGAGGTGTACCCAATAAATTAAAAAAGAAAGAAACTTCTTATACAGTTAATATCATAACACAGCAGGGGATTATGAATCCACCAGCTCCAAGAAAACAAACCAATTAAGTTTTTAATTAAGAAATGAACATTAAAATTATAGTGTAAAACATTCGCATATCAATGAGATAAGCATGGAAATTTGATTTAGATCTGTTCCTAGTGTTATTGGCTGCCTGCCTGAGTCAAATCACGGGCTCTTTCGGCTGCCGGGATTCCCACTGACAGGCATCCTGGTTGCTAGGCATTGGTACCGACGGATGCCAGAAAATTCTCCTATTTGATTGGGAGGCTGGTCCGATACTCCCAGCTGATTGGACAGCCCCCCTGTTAGGTTATACCTATCTACCTACCTGCTTCTGCCAGTTTTTGTTATGAGCTAGCTAGTGATCTTGAGTGCCCTTCTCTAGTTTAATCTCTTGTTCTCTGTTGTCTCCTCACTTCCTGTCTGGTCTCCCTTCCTTCCAGTGTGTTTGTAATCCCTGCCTATTCCTTGGACCCTCTGTATCCTCTGGTTAGTTGCTGTGTGTATCTATGAGTGCTAGTCCCTTTCTGTCTCACTGTTGCAGTGTTGTCTTGTCAGTATTCACTGGGTCCTGTGATATCTTTCTCCCACTTTTGGTTAGATTCCATGCTTAGGTGAGTGGTTTCCTAAAACCTAGATAATCAAATCAGAGTTTATGTCTATGTTGCACAATTAAATAATCAAATATCCCAGGAACAAGAGTCAGCCCAACTATTAACATGAGTTTGTAAACACATTCACTCTCCACAACTTAACATATCAAAGGCCCTTAAGGCAAATGTGGCCAATTCTATACCCATCAATTTTATATAGAAACATATTAAAACTTTGCATATATGCTGGAACTTAAACTCTCTAAATAATATGTGCTCTTTTAATAATACAGGGCCGTATTCAGAGATCTGTCTGGCGAACGGATCACAAATATAAGCATGGACGGAGCAAGTTACACCCACCAAAACCCCAGTCACTCCCCTTGCTAATCCATGCCCACGGAGACTTCCGCCTCCATAGACTAGCCCTAACTATCCGCATCCATTTCCGTGCGTATGTGTCCTCCATACGTGCGTATATTTGTAATCACGCCCACTTTCCTTCATTTAAATGCCTCTCCCCACCCATTTCTATGCAAATCCCTCCGTGCGTATATTTCCGCAGAAGTTCCGTGCGGAATTTCCCATGTCTGATTCACAAGTCCGTCCATTAGGCACTTCCATGCGTATCGTCTACGTTAACTGCGTATAAAAGGTTACTATGCATGCGCAGTTTCAACGTATTTAAAAATACGCACGGAAATTGGAGACAATGCGGTTCTCTGAATACGGCCCACGATCACTGTACATACAATGGCTTATAGAGAGGTGTACCTAGCCACACTGCACTATTCCATACCTGCTCCTCCCAACCCCTTATGCACAAATTCAGATGCTTATATCCCAAATATGTGAATATACTTTTCCACCAGGCACAAAGCCATGGGTTGACTTGGAGAGAACAACCATTGCTTTTTTCTCTTGTGGGATCTCCTCTATCAGCAATATCACATTCGATTAATGTTTGGGACTTGTACAATACCGGCGTACCACTTTCCAGGGCGTGGGTCTAATTGGTGCCTGGTCTTCACTGGAGCCTCTAGTGGTGAGGACAGGTTTGTGCGACATGCCCCCAGCAGGTCGCAGCCCCTGGTGGCAACATCTGGAACTGCAGTAGGTGGGCAGTGTTAGACTTTGGATAACGAAACACAGCCCGCAAGTATAATCTGGCAGGAACTAGTAATGAGTACACTAGTATTAGATAGCGAGGTAGAAGGTCACAAGAGGTGTCACAAAACAAAACACTTATACCACTTTCAGATAACCACCACAGCAATAACTTGGGTTTTCAACCCAGGTTATAGTCGCAAATTTTTGGTGAAAAGAAAAGCCACCAGGTACCCTTAAAACACTGCAGGGTAGACCCAGGAACTTCTGGGTCCTGCTTCTGCACTGACAGTGTGAAGGGCTGCACACGGCTCTGGAAGAGAGATTTGTTTACTATTGCTAAAGTAATAGTAGTAAACAAATCCCTTAAATCAGGTGTGTTAGGTGAGACCCGGGTTGAAAAACCCAGGTGTCACATTTCACACTACCACCTTACCAGGGTCAGACATGGAAAAAATCCTCTTTTTTACCGTCTCTGAGAACCGGTACCTTTCACATCACCACCAAACCTGGGTTGTTGACCTAAGGCTAACAACCCGAGTTTTTAGTGGTGATGTCAAAGGTGTATTACAGAACCAGAAAATGCTTTCATGGGCTTTTCAGGCCACGCTGGCCATAAACCTCTATTGTGGGCTACTCAAACTGTTGAATTCCCAGTGTTTCCTACATTGTGCCTGAGACAGAGTTCCATAACCTCAGCTCTGCCTTACTCATGTGTGTGGCTATCTTGGATCTAGTCAACTGACTCCAATATAGCCAATCACATGCCACTTTCTCAGTCACATGTTTCCAGCTACCAATAGGATCCAAGCGTTTCCTATTTAAATATATGACACAGGTCTACCTGTCCCAGTGCAAAAAGTGGTGTTTTACTGAGTAACTGGTCCCAGTGTCCCCTTGTGGATACCCTGTCTCCCTTGGTCAGCTGTGCTGTTCAGCTTTATTCCCAGTGTTCTGTGGTTATTCTATTCCTTGTGTTTCCCAGTGTTCCTGTGCTATTCAGCTACACGTGCTGACCCCTTTACTACCAAGTTGTGCTACTCAACGGCTTCAGGTGCTCTACTACTTGTGCTGACCACTGTGCTACTCAGCTGCTTCAGGTACACCGCTACTCATGCTATCTACTGTGCCATCATGTTGTTCAGCATTATTACACCCATCAGAGTTCATCTGTGCTGTCTAATGTGCTACTGTGTTGTTCAGCATTTCCATTGTCTTCACAACTTACTGAGCAATAATATTCAACAAACCCTGTTACCACTTACCCTATATTTTGTGGACTTTCCCTGTGATTTCTAACAGTTCTTAGTTAATGAGCAAAGGGTACATCAAAAGCCCAAGCTTCCTCCTGGAAACCCCCAACCCAAGGGTCCATGAGGCAGAATACCAAAACTCAGAGTCTGTGACAACAGTTGCTGGGATACAGAAACAACAGTTACAATACACACACTGGTGCCAAATGGAATTAACATAGTAAAGGCAATAGTGTGGGGTTCCAACCTGAAGCTAACTGGTTGCCCGGCAATGGCCAGGATGCCTGACAGAGTAACCGGCCCTGGATCAAAGTGTTTACATGCTCTCATGCTGCACGGCTGTTGGGAGGGCATTTACTTACTAACCTATCTCTGAAAAGCACTTTGAACTGATAGATACCACCAGTGACACTTGCACATCTCTATGAAGCTATAGCTAGGGTTAAATTTAGGCAAAATAAAAAGCCCACTAAAAAGTGGTAATGCAGCTACAATCAACATGACCAGTAAACTGGTCTGGCAAGCGGGGCATATTAAAATTCCCACTCGTAATTTCATCTGGACTAATGGCCGGATCCAGACCTGCGTCCGACAGGTCACTTAAGCACGCAAGGTGCGTAAGTGACTAAAGGGAGCTTGCGATAGTAAGCCTAGCGTAGCAACATTTGTAAGGAACTATTGTTCCGTATGAACCATTTGAGTACAAATGGGCTGTGCTTCCCCTCCACCCGCTAAAGTGCATAGGGGGAAGCATGCAGTGTGGGAGAGGGCTCCAACACTTGTGCGGATAAGTTGTTGTATGGACCGTTGATCCGCACAATTGCATTAAGGTAGGCTTACAGCAGCGTACAAAGGTTCTGTACCATCCAATGCCAAAAAAAAATCAGTGTTGTACCTGTACCTAACATGTCCTTTTCTACCTGGACAGAGACATTAGAGTCTCCAAACCTCCCCCAGGGAGCACACTATTTCCTTTCACCCACCTACAACATATACTGAAATATACAGATATCTCTAAATTTAGAGCTGGCTTAAGTCTGTATGCTCAGATCAGATCAGATCACACTACAATGAATGCACAACTATGTGCCTAAAATAGGGGGTTATGTGGACAGTTTTCTGTGGGGGCTTTGAAACATATGCAAATAGAAATGACAGTAGACGTGATCAAACTTCAATGACTGGTTTTCAACAGCTGTCTCAGTGTTGACATCCTTTCATTTAAGAGAAGAGAATAATTTGATCATTATTTAAAAAATAATTCCCCAGTTTTATTAAATATGGTGGTGGTGGGGGTTAGGATCTTAAATGATAGAAGCTTGGAATTGGTTGTAAATATTACATATTTTTGAACAGTTTTTTTTCCATCTCTGCAAGGCTACGTTTTGAGTGTTTAAAATTCTATTTGTTTCTTGAAGTAGCAGATGTTACCAGGATGATCACAATCTGTTGTTAAAAAAGAGAGAAATACAGTTATTCATATAGTAACGCTATAGCTCCTGTACATTGTTCATTCTGCCAAAAACATCATTAAAATATATTCAACTCCCAATTCTCCCAATTTATTTTAAATAAAAGTATATTTATTTACTGATTAAAAAAAAAATGTATTACATATTTATTTATGATCCTAGTTTTCCTTCATTCATTATTTTGAACTTTACCTAGTATAATAAATAACATCAAGACTAATAATTAAAGAAGTGCACAATGGTTAGCACAGGGCTTGAAGGGTATCTCAAAGTACATTACACTAAAATGAAGATTAAATTATCTATTGAGTTTTTTAGTGCACATAAAAGTAAAGGTTTGTTGATGTTTTATTCATTACGGACTGAATATAGAAGTACAACCGTCAGGTCACTTACGTATGCAAGGTGCGTAAGTGACCTGACTTGACTGGAGGGTTGGGGGAGGCATTCAAAGTGTACAGTGTGGGAGATGGGCTCCCAGGGCCTCATTTACTAAGGTCGATGTTGGTCAAATTGCCCAAAGTACTGGGACTTTAGCTGCTTTTGTCCCATCCTTGTATTCACTAAGCCAAAGCTCCAGACCTACACTCGGGTGCGTTTTTACGGTGGTCGTAGGCGTAAAAACGGACATTTGTACTTACTGTGCATGCTAGGGGCAGATGTTACGCTCATGTTATGCTACGAAAGTCTGAACGTATGGGCCTTGAGTGTGCCAGCCTCGTTGCTACGCTCGAGGGGACATGCCTGCCAAACAAAATCCATAAATACGCACCGAGGGCGGGGTGAGCCATTTAAATTGTACAGTATGGGTGTGCTAAGCGTCGTAACAACGCAAGGAGCTTTATAATGGCCGCGGTTACACTCTGAAAAGTTAGGGTAGGATTTGCTCAGCGTAAGATGGCAAAAGTAAGTACGAACAGGGGGAGTGCATTGGAGGTACGCTGGCGTAAATACGCTACGAACATGAGCATTTCATGATCGTAGGTCTGGATCAGGCCCAAATCCTGGGACTTTGGGCTTTTACACAATCAACTCGACCAACATCGCTGTGCCCTCGCAGTCCAGACTTTTCATACGGACCGCTGATTTACACTACTGATTTAAGGCAGGCGTATTGCAGCGTAAGCCCTCTCTTTTGGATGGACAGATGCCCGCACGTACGGAAAGCATGTGGGGGTCTGGATCCAGTCCTACATTAGTGGCTGTCATGACTCTGGGAGTTGCAGAATATTAGAATGCAACAGTAGCCTGATCATCTGACTGTAAGATGCAGTTCTCTGAGGTTTCTCAGGGAGTTTCAGTTCTATAATTTTTTTTTTACTAACATTTTCTTTTTTTTAATTCACATTTCTCTCTTTCTAAGAGAAAATACAGTTGACTGCGAATATGAAGCACTTGTGGTTCTTAAAGTTCTAGTATCCCCCTGGTGGTTCTCTTGGGGAATAGGCAATGCTGGCACCTAGAGTTACATACAGATATTAATATTCTATTACTCTGGCTAACGTGGAAACACCACTTGGTCACATGCCACTAGGGTTGTTGTAATTATCTAAAAAAGAGACATTGGGCCTGATCCAGAACAATGATTCGGAGCGAATTTACGCATGGCGGACACGTAAAATCGCTGTTTTTGTACGTACTGCCCATGCGCACCATAGAATATACGCACATTAACGTAGCGTAATTTTGAATGTATGGGCCATTCACGTATGTGTCACGTAAATACGTGTGGGCGTGCCAATTTTACGTTACTCCAAAATACGTCTGAAATACGTGAAGTAGGCGGGGGGTACAGTATGGGCGTGCTTAGCTGCGTAAATTCGTCTAGCCCATACGTACGTTAAAAAGTTAAGGTAAGGTTTGGAAAGCGTATCTTGACAAAATACGTACGTTCAAGGGGTGTGCCGAGAGGAGTGTAACGAATTTACGCTCACGAAAATACGCTACGCGAATAAACGTACGGCAAACGTAGTTTTGGATCTACCCCATTGCTTTTAAAGCCTTGCACAGGTTGTCTTACTATTGGGGTTCCCCAAACTGGATTTCCCCTTTTCAATTTTAGGAGTAAGCAATCTATGATTGAAAGCTCTACTGTTGTTATTTTGTGGGGACCCACAACATGTTCTTTTTTTTTCTTCTACTTAAATAGATAAAAGCTACATCTGTGTTATTATAATTGCTTTTAAAGAGTGTAATTTTTGGTTGGTTCAATGATAACCCTTTCACTGCTGGCAAGAACTCTGGCAACCTGTATATAATGAATAGAGAAAAGTTGGGTATGGTATATGTGGCAGTGCAAAACACTGGTTCTCATCAGATTTCCAGTGAAATATTTGCAACTGACTCAGTGACTATTGTACTTTAGACTCGCCCCCATGTGTCATGTCTGTCCTTGGCCCAACTTCTGTGTGTGCCTTTGTTGTATTGCATTTGTCATCTATTTTGCTGTATTGTGTCTGTATATGATGTGCAGTGGCGTAAGTTCATAGAAATTACCTGAAGCGCTCCCCGAACATGGGGCCCCCCATGCCACCCCAACTTTGCTTACCTTCTTCTTTTAGACAGGCTGCTTCTCGAGGCCTGGGAGATCTATGTCATATCTCCCAGTTACCCCTGCACCCATTGGACTGAGCTCATGAAATGGATGCAGGGAGCTCAGAGTATTGGCCCCTCCCCCTGTAGCTTCCAAGATCCAGAGCAACTGTTGTCACTCATATTTAGGAGTTTACTTGCAAATAATCTCTGGCTCCTATGTCCTGTGAGCAGCAGCGGCTGGTTCAGTGGCTAGACTGCCGGATGCAATGTGGACATGCCGTAGAAAAAATCTTAATTACCGCACAAAAACCTTTTTAAATTACAAATAGATCTACTCCCTCATCTGGGAGGTGGTACATATAGCAGCTGATACACAGTATAATCAAGAAAAAGTCTGTCAGCACCAAAAGGTACTGGCAGAAAAGCGCTGCTATTTAGTGTGCACAATATCTAATTATGGAATTAAACCCTTTCAGACATAGAACAAACAATCAAATCAATAAAAATTGAAGACTTTATTTCACTATTATTGCACAAAATTTAGATGAGTTTCAGCATATTACACTAAAAACAAGAGATGACCATGAACCAAAATAGCCATAACCGCAATATTAGTATCTGCCAAATGCAACAGGTACACATTTATACATGTTAGACCCGCTAACTAGAATCGCCAGGGACCACTCACCCTATATATCAGCTAGCGGCCTCACGGCCAGCACTTCACCCTTCCGGGCAGTATCTTTCCCTTTACCTATCCTAGGCACCCCCGGGTCACGACGGTATGGTAATAAAAATGGAGGCAGAGGCTCTGCTCTACGTTTCATCTATCCCAGGCTTTGTCAAGGAATCATTCCTTGACAAAGCCTGGGATAGGTGAAACGTACGTTGGATGCACCAAACATGCTCAGCTCTGGTGCACCAGAGTGAGCTGAATACTGCATGAGATGACCGCAGCCTCTGCCTCTATTTTTCTTGTAATAAAAGATAGTATGCATAAATCTCCGACTGTGAACATTTAATGTAAAGAACATGTAAGAAAACAAATCATCTTTAAAAAAAAAGTCATATTTACAGATGGGATACACAAAGACTCCAAGAAAAATGTAGTCCATAGAGGAGTCAAACATGAATTAATTTTTTTGTTGCATTGCCAGATGTCATGTGTAGAATTAACTGTATATCAGCTGTATGCTGATGGTAACATAATGGTTTGGAGCTGTTTTGCTGCTTCAGGACAAGGCCAGTTTGTGATCAGTTAACAATGAATTCCACAATATAGCAGAGATTACATGAACAGAACATGAGGCCATCTGTCAAAAAAGCTGGAGCTGAACTGTAACTAGATCTGAAAGAGAACAATACTCTGAAACGCTATAAGAAATAGAGGGAAGAATTTAGGAATGGCAAATCTCAAATTTAACCCCTTCTTTTGTCAGGCCAAACATGCGCTCTAGAAAGTCAGGACATTGGGCCTGATCCAGACTTAAGATTGTTTTTTGTATGCATGCGTACCTAAGTTACTACTAAGTATAATGCACTCCTCCTGGCACTCCCCTCGCATGCATGTAACTTGGCAGACTTACATGCTCAGAACCCTACCGCCAGGGCCGGTGCTAGGGTGTTCGGCGCCTCCCTGCAAACTTTAAATTTGCGCCTACCTGTTTAACAATATGTCATTAGGGTTTCTAGAGTATAGTATCCATGTAAGCATCATAAAACACAATCTTGTAACCACAATAAAAGAAAGCAAATGTATACAATACAGGCAGCAATCTAGTCTACACTATACAAATTCCATTTTATCATAAAAACTGCAATACAATACAGACTAAATATCTTAGGGACACATATCTTACAGACATTATCCTAGTGACCGCTATACCATACAGGCCACCTTACAATACAGACTGCATCCTTCCGACCACTGTACAATAAATTCAACATTCTTGAATGTAGTTAAAAAAACAGTCACAAAATGCAATGCAGTCACAAAACAGAAAAATTTGTAACAATAATAAAATAGAAGCACAGCCTTTAAAGCACTAAGTTATCCAGTTTGTGTGTGTAGTGTATATATTCATCCAATCTCTCCCTTGCGTGGGGTGTGGGTCCCCGGTTAGAAAATCCCA
>WWET01004015.1:115192-129923 GCA_011038615.1 Limnodynastes dumerilii | reverse complement strand
TCCCTTCCCCGCAGCCTGACCCTAATCCTCCCTCCCCTGCAGCCTGACCCTAACCCTCCCTTACTTGCACCCTGACCCTAATCCTCCATCTCCCGCAGCCTGACCCTAATCCTCCCTCCCCTGCAGCCTGACCCTAACCCTCCCTTGACATGTCTTGACATGTCGTTGGATCAACTACTTCTGATTTTGCAGCACTCACAAGGCCACTGCTTTCGAAACTCAGCAGTTGGAAACTGACATGTCTAAAATAGACGCATCGGGCCAGCAAACCACAACCCATTAAATATATCCCTAGTATGTCGTTTATTAAATAAATATATTAAAAGAGAATTATATTAATATTGGACCAGGTCCAAGAAACGATTTAGTGTTTGGATCACCATACAAAGTATAATATACATCTACAACTATTTAGAATTTAATTTTTTATATCACGATTAATATAAGTATATAAACAGCTTAATATATATAACTATTGATTGAATAATATAACTAAAATAAAAATAAGGGGAAAACTAGAAATTAAGCCATATATACAATTAACAATCAGTTGGCTACAGTTTTCATTTGGGAAATTCACAAAAATCCGTTGATCATTTTATAATACTAATATTATTTTTGTTTAAAAAAGGTAAAAGATATGAAAAATTTCTGGAGAAAAGTCCAATTATTCATCTCTAACCATCTGCTTAACTATGTGCCGCTTAACCCACTCTGGGTCGTTCTGGGGATACTCGACCCAGTTATTAAATGTAAAGTGACATGTAAAGAATTGCTTCTGATTCGGTTAGCGGTTGCTAAAAAATTGTATTTTGCATATGTGGATCAAACAAGAACCTCCTACGATGGCTTTTTTAGATCCAAATTATACTTTGTATTCTGAATGGACTAGCTAGAGGCCTCCCTTCATTAGGAAAAAAACAGAGCAATTTTTTTACGGGATGGGAGAATTACATAGACACCTTGGGCCAGATTTACTAAGCTGCAGGTTTGGAAAAGTGGAGTTGTTGCCCATAGCAACCAATCAGATTTTAGCTGACATTCTCTAGTATGTAAAAAGAAAGTGAGAGCTAGAATCTGATTGGTTGCTATGGGCAACATCTCCACTTCACCAAACCCGCAGCTTCCCTTTTATCTCCTTCGATTAGAAACAACAACTATAGCTGTTTTCATCAAACTAGCTCATACGAAACCCATGTTTTTTCCTGGAAGACCTATCCTAGTAGAGGATCCAAAAGGGAACTTGTGATTCCCATATAGAGAGTTTATGATCCCCAGGCCAGGGAAAATACTGTAGCGATACCTTTTATTAAGCAACTATTGATTGAATAAGACAGGCTTGCCGACTCCTTCTGAATATCCGGGTGACTCCCGGATTTTGGCCGTTCTCCCTGGAGAGCCAGCAAACCTCCCGCATGCCCCGACACAGAAACAATCGCCTTTGTAATCCCTCCCACCCACCTCCGAAACGTGTGAGATACATGGGTGATTGATAGGGGACAGGGCTTAATAACAAGATTTGCATAAATTACGTCATTTAGCCCCGCCCCTCACTGTAATTTATGGCTTCCCTCCTGGTTCTACCGGAGGGAAGCTTTAAATAGTCGGCAACCCTAAAATAAGATAACTAAATTTTGTGAGACCTAAACTGTCTTGTTGACAACATTTTCATTGGATTGTCAGGTTCGTTTAACATGTTTAAGATGCAATGTTCAAGCTGTCTAATTATGTACTCATTCACTATTTTATATACACAGTGGTATTGTACTTACTCATACCGTTTTTAAACGCTAATAAAAAATATAAAAAAAAATTTAAAAAAATGGGTAAAAGATCAACTTCTCTGCCTATTTGTTTTAGCAGTCAGAATCAAATAGAATTAAACTTAGATGATTACCGTATATCATGCATTTCATATTGCCACAGGCATATAATAACACACACAAAATGGAGGTTGCTCAAATCAATTTATAAATTAAGGACAGGTCCTAGAAAGGGATGGGGAAATCTGACCAGCTTTACTATCACACTGTTATTTAGACTTGGGATAGGAAACATCACCTCTCAATTCTAATACTGTTTGGAACAAATGACTCCCCTGCAATCAACATGGTTTAGCCCAGGAGTAACTAATTTCAAGCACTTACTTAAGTCTGGATCCAGCCCTTTGCATGTGTAAGTCGGGTGTCGGACGGAAGCCTGGATTTGCCCCTGAAAATTGTCTCCATTGTAATTATTGAAAGTGCTGTGTAATAATTTTGTGTATTACTTGATTTTGCATAGGCCTCATTGGAAACATCTGCTTTGAATAATTGTAAAATAAAATGCTAAAACTTTGGTTTTCAGCCAAAAGAGTAAAGAAGTCTAATGCGCGGGTGGCTTCCTGGAGAACCTGCTTTCTGTGGTTCTGTTTATAATAATGAGGATCATATTATCATGCACATCCATGTGGGTTTTGCATCCCCCATCAATGACAGAGATTCGGTCATATAAAATACTAGTGTTTGGGGTTCCCAGTGGTGCCAGCTTCTGAACCCCAAACACTAGTATTTTACTGATATTCATTAGGGATTTATTGGTGAATTCCTGGGTATAGAGGCCAGCTGCCTTGGTAATAATAGCACAATACTGTTCTTTTTTATTTATTTATTTGTCTTAGAGATTCACTCATAGCTCATTCATCCTTCTGTTATGCATTATAAAAGGAAGTTGTCACTGGACTTGCTGAGGGATTCTTAGATCTATGGTAATGGTGTCTTGCAAAGGTAAAAGACACTGGACTGGACACTGATTTCTGCTTCTGCTGGGTTCTGATCTTTGGGTTCTTTAAGGTCAGCGGCAGCAAAGATCCAACATCAAATCCTTGCTGTATACATACTCCCATGTGTGCAAGGAAGGTCACAAACCTTAAATACAGGGAGTAATGATTCCACCCCCACCCCCTCCATAACATGGCTCTCCAGTTAGTCATGTATGGGTCTCCAGTTAGTCATGTATGGGTCTCCAGTTAGTCATGTATGGGTCTCCAGTTAGTCATGTATGGGTCTCCAGTTAGTCATGTATGGGTCTCCAGTTAGTCATGTATGGGTCTCCAGTTAGTCATGTATGGGTCTCCAGTTAGTCATGTATGGGTCTCCAGTTAGTCATGTATGGGTCTCCAGTTAGTCATGTATGGGTCTCCAGTTAGTCATGTATGGGTCTCCAGTTAGTCATGTATGGGTCTCCAGTTAGTCATGTATGGGTCTCCAGTTAGTCATGTATGGGTCTCCAGTTAGTCATGTATGGGTCTCCAGTTAGTCATGTATGGGTCTCCAGTTAGTCATGTATGGGTCTCCAGTTAGTCATGTATGGGTCTCCAGTTAGTCATGTATGGGTCTCCAGTTAGTCATGTATGGGTCTCCAGTTAGTCATGTATGGGTCTCCAGTTAGTCATGTATGGGTCTCCAGTTAGTCATGTATGGGTCTCCAGTTAGTCATGTATGGGTCTCCAGTTAGTCATGTATGGGTCTCCAGTTAGTCATGTATGGGTCTCCAGTTAGTCATGTATGGGTCTCCAGTTAGTCATGTATGGGTCTCCAGTTAGTCATGTATGGGTCTCCAGTTAGTCATGTATGGGTCTCCAGTTAGTCATGTATGGGTCTCCAGTTAGTCATGTATGGGTCTCCAGTTAGTCATGTATGGGTCTCCAGTTAGTCATGTATGGGTCTCCAGTTAGTCATGTATGGGTCTCCAGTTAGTCATGTATGGGTCTCCAGTTAGTCAT
Organism: Limnodynastes dumerilii; assembly: GCA_011038615.1. Taxonomy (NCBI): domain Eukaryota; kingdom Metazoa; phylum Chordata; class Amphibia; order Anura; family Limnodynastidae; genus Limnodynastes; species Limnodynastes dumerilii. Next base: position 126,160 of record WWET01004015.1, on the reverse strand, counting down.
GTATGGGTCTCCAGTTAGTCATGTATGGGTCTCCAGTTAGTCATGTATGGGTCTCCAGTTAGTCATGTATGGGTCTCCAGTTAGTCATGTATGGGTCTCCAGTTAGTCATGTATGGGTCTCCAGTTAGTCATGTATGGGTCTCCAGTTAGTCATGTATGGGTCTCCAGTTAGTCATGTATGGGTCTCCAGTTAGTCATGTATGGGTCTCCAGTTAGTCATGTATGGGTCTCCAGTTAGTCATGTATGGGTCTCCAGTTAGTCATGTATGGGTCTCCAGTTAGTCATGTATGGGTCTCCAGTTAGTCATGTATGGGTCTCCAGTTAGTCATGTATGGGTCTCCAGTTAGTCATGTATGGGTCTCCAGTTAGTCATGTATGGGTCTCCAGTTAGTCATGTATGGGTCTCCAGTTAGTCATGTATGGGTCTCCAGTTAGTCATGTATGGGTCTCCAGTTAGTCATGTATGGGTCTCCAGTTAGTCATGTATGGGTCTCCAGTTAGTCATGTATGGGTCTCCAGTTAGTCATGTATGGGTCTCCAGTTAGTCATGTATGGGTCTCCAGTTAGTCATGTATGGGTCTCCAGTTAGTCATGTATGGGTCTCCAGTTAGTCATGTATGGGTCTCCAGTTAGTCATGTATGGGTCTCCAGTTAGTCATGTATGGGTCTCCAGTTAGTCATGTATGGGTCTCCAGTTAGTCATGTATGGGTCTCCAGTTAGTCATGTATGGGTCTCCAGTTAGTCATGTATGGGTCTCCAGTTAGTCATGTATGGGTCTCCAGTTAGTCATGTATGGGTCTCCAGTTAGTCATGTATGGGTCTCCAGTTAGTCATGTATGGGTCTCCAGTTAGTCATGTATGGGTCTCCAGTTAGTCATGTATGGGTCTCCAGTTAGTCATGTATGGGTCTCCAGTTAGTCATGTATGGGTCTCCAGTTAGTCATGTATGGGTCTCCAGTTAGTCATGTATGGGTCTCCAGTTAGTCATGTATGGGTCTCCAGTTAGTCATGTATGGGTCTCCAGTTAGTCATGTATGGGTCTCCAGTTAGTCATGTATGGGTCTCCAGTTAGTCATGTATGGGTCTCCAGTTAGTCATGTATGGGTCTCCAGTTAGTCATGTATGGGTCTCCAGTTAGTCATGTATGGGTCTCCAGTTAGTCATGTATGGGTCTCCAGTTAGTCATGTATGGGTCTCCAGTTAGTCATGTATGGGTCTCCAGTTAGTCATGTATGGGTCTCCAGTTAGTCATGTATGGGTCTCCAGTTAGTCATGTATGGGTCTCCAGTTAGTCATGTATGGGTCTCCAGTTAGTCATGTATGGGTCTCCAGTTAGTCATGTATGGGTCTCCAGTTAGTCATGTATGGGTCTCCAGTTAGTCATGTATGGGTCTCCAGTTAGTCATGTATGGGTCTCCAGTTAGTCATGTATGGGTCTCCAGTTAGTCATGTATGGGTCTCCAGTTAGTCATGTATGGGTCTCCAGTTAGTCATGTATGGGTCTCCAGTTAGTCATGTATGGGTCTCCAGTTAGTCATGTATGGGTCTCCAGTTAGTCATGTATGGGTCTCCAGTTAGTCATGTATGGGTCTCCAGTTAGTCATGTATGGGTCTCCAGTTAGTCATGTATGGGTCTCCAGTTAGTCATGTATGGGTCTCCAGTTAGTCATGTATGGGTCTCCAGTTAGTCATGTATGGGTCTCCAGTTAGTCATGTATGGGTCTCCAGTTAGTCATGTATGGGTCTCCAGTTAGTCATGTATGGGTCTCCAGTTAGTCATGTATGGGTCTCCAGTTAGTCATGTATGGGTCTCCAGTTAGTCATGTATGGGTCTCCAGTTAGTCATGTATGGGTCTCCAGTTAGTCATGTATGGGTCTCCAGTTAGTCATGTATGGGTCTCCAGTTAGTCATGTATGGGTCTCCAGTTAGTCATGTATGGGTCTCCAGTTAGTCATGTATGGGTCTCCAGTTAGTCATGTATGGGTCTCCAGTTAGTCATGTATGGGTCTCCAGTTAGTCATGTATGGGTCTCCAGTTAGTCATGTATGGGTCTCCAGTTAGTCATGTATGGGTCTCCAGTTAGTCATGTATGGGTCTCCAGTTAGTCATGTATGGGTCTCCAGTTAGTCATGTATGGGTCTCCAGTTAGTCATGTATGGGTCTCCAGTTAGTCATGTATGGGTCTCCAGTTAGTCATGTATGGGTCTCCAGTTAGTCATGTATGGGTCTCCAGTTAGTCATGTATGGGTCTCCAGTTAGTCATGTATGGGTCTCCAGTTAGTCATGTATGGGTCTCCAGTTAGTCATGTATGGGTCTCCAGTTAGTCATGTATGGGTCTCCAGTTAGTCATGTATGGGTCTCCAGTTAGTCATGTATGGGTCTCCAGTTAGTCATGTATGGGTCTCCAGTTAGTCATGTATGGGTCTCCAGTTAGTCATGTATGGGTCTCCAGTTAGTCATGTATGGGTCTCCAGTTAGTCATGTATGGGTCTCCAGTTAGTCATGTATGGGTCTCCAGTTAGTCATGTATGGGTCTCCAGTTAGTCATGTATGGGTCTCCAGTTAGTCATGTATGGGTCTCCAGTTAGTCATGTATGGGTCTCCAGTTAGTCATGTATGGGTCTCCAGTTAGTCATGTATGGGTCTCCAGTTAGTCATGTATGGGTCTCCAGTTAGTCATGTATGGGTCTCCAGTTAGTCATGTATGGGTCTCCAGTTAGTCATGTATGGGTCTCCAGTTAGTCATGTATGGGTCTCCAGTTAGTCATGTATGGGTCTCCAGTTAGTCATGTATGGGTCTCCAGTTAGTCATGTATGGGTCTCCAGTTAGTCATGTATGGGTCTCCAGTTAGTCATGTATGGGTCTCCAGTTAGTCATGTATGGGTCTCCAGTTAGTCATGTATGGGTCTCCAGTTAGTCATGTATGGGTCTCCAGTTAGTCATGTATGGGTCTCCAGTTAGTCATGTATGGGTCTCCAGTTAGTCATGTATGGGTCTCCAGTTAGTCATGTATGGGTCTCCAGTTAGTCATGTATGGGTCTCCAGTTAGTCATGTATGGGTCTCCAGTTAGTCATGTATGGGTCTCCAGTTAGTCATGTATGGGTCTCCAGTTAGTCATGTATGGGTCTCCAGTTAGTCATGTATGGGTCTCCAGTTAGTCATGTATGGGTCTCCAGTTAGTCATGTATGGGTCTCCAGTTAGTCATGTATGGGTCTCCAGTTAGTCATGTATGGGTCTCCAGTTAGTCATGTATGGGTCTCCAGTTAGTCATGTATGGGTCTCCAGTTAGTCATGTATGGGTCTCCAGTTAGTCATGTATGGGTCTCCAGTTAGTCATGTATGGGTCTCCAGTTAGTCATGTATGGGTCTCCAGTTATTCATGTATGGGTCTCCAGTTAGTCATGTATGGGTCTCCAGTTAGTCATGTATGGGTCTTCAGTTAGTCATGTATGGGTCTCCAGTTAGTCATTTATGGGTCTTCAGTTAATTATGTATGGGTCTCCAGTTAGTCATGTATGGGTCTTCAGTTAATCATGTATGGGTCTCCAGTTATTCATGTATAGGTCTTGAGTTAATCATGTATGGGTCTTCAGTTATTCATGTATGGGTCTTCAGTTATTCATGTATGGGTCTTGAGTTATTCATGTATAGGTCTTGAGTTATTCATGTATGGGTCTTGAGTTATTCATGTATGGGTCTTCAGCTAGTCATATATGGGTCTTCAGTTATTCATGTATGGGTCTCCAGTTAGTCATGTATAGGTCTTGAGTTATTCATGTATGGGTCTTGAGTTATTCATGTATGGGTCTTCAGTTATTCATGTATGGGTCTCTAGTTAACATCCTAAAATGTGCTCAACTCAACATAGAATTTGCCACAGATACTTACCAGCAGTAACACGGATGTAAATTGGCCTCCCATTGTACAATACACACATAAACAAAGAGATCTGGCATGTAAGCGTTGCAGTTAATGCAGAATGATGGACAGTCCCATTCTTAGACGGGGTTATGTGGTGTGTACTGAAGGGATGTCTGCACAACCCAGTTCTGAACTGATCAATCTGTATCATAATGTACTTGTTTGCTATGTAAACTGCTGGATTTCACTTTATGTTATTGATAAACTTTGGTTCTCACTTATGTCTCAAAACCCTTCATTGTACAACCCACTACAGATATCTATGTATGTGTAAATAATCTGGTCTGTTTATTAAAAGTGCAGGTGATCCATTAGATCCATAAGAGTCATTATTGAGTTTTATTCTAGTCACTATGGCAACAGTCACAAATTTCACAAATTATACAGCCGGAACCATAATATTGGTCATTTCATAGCGAAAAGTCTTAAAAGTTTGAAAAAGTTATGTCGGCAGGGTTACCGGCCCGTATTCAGAGTACCGGACGTATAACATATACGTCCGATGTTTAGCGATTTTTACTACTGCGCATGCATAGTAATTTTTTTACGTAATCTACATATCTATTTCTTACGTAGATTGCGTAAATGCGGTCTGAAAGATAGTAAAAATGGCTAAACAGTAGTAAAAATCGCTAAACACCGGACGTATATGTTATACATCTGGTACTCTGAACACGGGCCAGCATGCCGACAGTTATATGTTAGGCGTGGTACCCTCTTGTAATGCCAACATTTAAACATTTCACAGTTGTTGTTTTTTTTTGTCCCCGCTCCAGTTTCTAGCGCTCTCCACTCACTCCTATCTAGCCATCTGCTGCACTCTGCCTCACTCTCCTGAACTCTCTCCCTCTACTGCCTTGCCTGGGGCTGCCACTAGACCTGCATTGGAGGTCAGTAATTAGTTAATGAGTGATTAGGGTTAGGATTAGTAATTAGGGTCAGTGGACTGGCTCCAGGATTGCCACTTATGCATATCTTGAGAGTGAATCTGTATTGTAAACAAGGGTTAAATTCTATATGAATCAGAGCCAGGACTTTCCATGAAAAATCTGAATTTCTGACGTCAGCAGCGCACTACGACCCCTGAAAATCATCCCTGATTACAGGTATTTCTCTGACATCATCTTACGCTTTTCCCTTTCTGCGAAACACCACATGTGGGAATAAAGTCTACTGTGTGTAGAATAAACAGTTCTTGTAAATGACACATGATATTCACAGTGTATAATCTAATAAATGATGTCATTCAAAGTAATAGGATGCATGTCTCTGGGCTGTGCATGGCTTTATTTCTTCAATATAGAGAACAACTTTCCTGTTTGGGAAGCTGCTGTAACTGGGGCTCAACTATTCAGTAAACAGTTGGGGACCAAACATGGCTAACACGAATCAGAATTCAGATTGTCATGTGATGTGTTCAGATTGCGAGTAAAGCAGGATTCACACAGGCGGGTTATCTGATGAGTATCATTCCAGTCACACAGTAATTGTCAGATAGCTCAGAAATCTTTCCAGTGTGTACTGGAAAATTATGCTACAGATTCGGCAGATACTGCATTGTATAGTCTTATTTAGTTATTAGGATCTTCTCATTTTACACAAGCATCAAAGTACCAATGTCTGTAGAGGGTTAGGGTCAGGCTGCGGGGAAAGGATGGTTAGGGTTAGGGTAATGGAAAGGGAGGGTTAGGGTTAGAATTAGGGGAAGGGTTGGGGTTATTTTAGCCACTCACCTTTCGGAGCACCGTGTTCAGTGCTCTGGAGATCGATTGCTATGCCTCTTCAAGGCATAAGCAATCGATATCGCAGTCAGTTTGAAACTGGCTGGGAGAGAATGGCCCTATCAAAATAGGGCCGTTCTTTGTGGGGACCCACAACCGATAGGCTGTGGTGAGTAGCTGTGTAAATAATTTGATACACTGGTTGGGTCCAGGATAGAGCTCCGGCCACAGCTGCCGTGGAGTTTAGATGTTGGATCACCGTGCCAGCCTAACCCCTGTGTGTGTGAGGGGAATTGGTGTAGATCTAGTTCATTGTGTAGGTGTTACCATAACATCAACTTACCTGAATTGTGTGGCCAGAGGCGTATCTACACCATGACCAGGATGGCACCCGCCAAAGGTTGTCGCTGCTTGTCAATGCCACCCATGGCTAAGAAATAGTGTCGCATAGTGCCGCACTGGTCTGGAGTCAGACAGCGGATAGATGCTTTTAAAATGAGGGCTGGCTGGTTGCTAGGATACCCTCGGTCACAGGCTTCTCTGTGACCACAGGACTTTATTTCCCTCGCAAGTCTTGGCCACCGCAGTCCTGCTGGGGGGGAGTGGGGCTGGAGTCTGGAGGCACATGATGGGAGTACTGGGGGGGGGCTGGAGGCACATGATGGGAGCATTGGGGGAGGCACATGATGGGAGGATTGGGGGAGGCACATGATGGGAGTACTGAGGGGGGAGGTGCTGGAGGCCTATGATGGGAGTACTGGGAGTAAATGGGTTATGGAAGGCGCCAGTCCCTTACTTTGCCAAGGGCACTGGACGCATAGATACACCCCTGACTGTCAGATCTGCTTGATGGATTGAAACCGGTAGTTGTCAGCTGTGGTTTTGCTGCACAAACATCAGTGTGCCTGGTTATGGTGGTGTTGCGTATGGCAGCACTGTGAGGCTTCTAATTGTGGCTACGTTCTCGGTACTTACCCCGCAGGGGAGCACCCAGAGTGCTGATTGTTCTGTGCGTTATCATGGGCCAGTTCGTCTTCTGCAGGTGGCAGGGAGTACAGCCCGCTTCCAAATGATCTTTCAGAGCAGCTGCTGGTAATCTGGGAAGCTGTGTTTAGGAGCAGAGACGCATGCCCTGACACTGTGATAACCGTTTATCATTTGCATTTTTTATTTTTGTGTCACAGAGGTACAATAATAAAAATAAGGGGTCACATGATGGCATTGATGAGTTCTAAGTCAATATATAACCCTCTAGGTGCCAGGGTCTTTAGGGTGTGAATTGATATGTTTGCAATGGTCCCCTTCTCTCCAATCAGGTGTGACAGAGTCTATTCCTATAAATTGCATTCCTGTGGGTTTCTGGTTGTGATGGATTATAAAGTGATGTTAGACCCTGCGCAACTCGTGACCCTTTTTGATGTTGCCAATATGCTTAGAGATGTGGTTTTTCAGGGGTCTTATTGTTCGTCCAATGTATTGTAGAATGCAGGAACATTCAAGTAGATAAACAACATGTTTAGTACTGCAGGAAATTGGTTATTTAATTGTGAATGTCCTTTTGGTGTGTTCTGACTGAGGGTTATAGTACTAGTTTGGTGGTGTCCCAGTTTTTTGTAGTTACAACAGTGGTAAAAGTAGTAAATGCCCAGATTTGTTTCAGCCAACTGGTTCCCACTCTCTGTTTAATATGATTCCTAACTAACATATGTTGTATATTTGGTGCTTTTGTAAAGGTCATGTCAGGTTTATCACCCAATATTGTGGCCAGGGTTTCATCTTTTTTATGTATATGCCTATGTTTCTATTTTTATTGTGTCCATATTGATGTTGTATTGATTAATAAAATAGATTTTATTTCCAGTTGTGGTTGTATAGTGCTTTTCTTATCCCTGTGGTGGAGTGTGTCTCTCTGTCACTGTAAGCTGCTTCCTTGAAGGCCTTCTCTATGAGTGTGTTGTTGTAAGTTGTTGTGTTAGTAGTTGTCCCTGTATGAATTTCTCCTTGGTTACTGGTTGCCAAAATGAAACTATTGACGTCAACTTGCTTTCTATATGTGGTCGTTTCTGTGTGATTCTAGGTGGTTCTGTCTGTGGATGGAGAGTCCAGAAAAACAATCTCTTTTTTTTACTGTATGTTGTTGTAAATCTGAGATTATTATTTTTCAAGAGAGAGTGATGATTCAGCACCTTTCCAGATGAATAGGACGTCATTTATGTACCATTTCAAAAGCACCAGATGGGGAGCCCCAACACTAGTAGAAATATCCATTCTGTGCCAACATGCAACACCACCTGTCAACACCATACTTATTTTAAGCATGCTTATCTGCTCCTAAACACTGTTTCCCAAGTTACCACCTAAGCTTACGTTCCCTCCACATCTTCATTGATAAGGGACAGGGGCAAAAATCACGAGATCTCCCAGAGGGAAGAAACAAGTAGTCAGTCCTGTCTTTGCAAGAAAATATATGTGCAAATAAAAGCCCGACAACAGACTTTCCCCAACATTTTAGTTAAAAATGTTCTAACTAATCCCTTAGGACCAGATCCGCACTCCCGCAGGTTTCTCTACATGTTTCTCTACATGTTTCTGTACCTCTCCCCTTTCTCAGGCATAAAAGGTTTGACTTACACTGCCATAAGACAGCCTTAAGTCATACAGAGCGCTGATCACACCCACACTGTAAGATTTGAAAGCCCAGCCCATTTCCTTATATACACCATCGTGCGGCACTTAGTTCTGTACGATGGAATCCTCCAGTCCAAAGAGTCCACTTATGCACATTGGACTCGGACACATAACTCCCTCGTTCAGCCCCTAACCCACCCCCTGTTAGGGGGTACGTAGATTGCGTAAATGTACTACTGTACATGCACAGAATTACAATTTTAAAACAGTTATACCACTTTAAAAGCGCTATTTCCTATTCCTGCAGTCCCGATTTTGAAGGAGTCCAAAAACCTTAAAATAAGCATACGTATACATAGATAAAAAGGGAAAGCGCTGAGGTAGTGAGATGTAGATGTAGACCTGGGGGGTCTCTAATCCAACCACCATCAGCTGTGGATTTATCTACAAGGGACTTTGTTATCTATTCCCCTGTATGCCGCTGAATAGGTGGTGTTTATATTTACAATTGTGTTTTTATTTACATCTCACTACCTCAGCGCTTTCCCTTTTTATCTCTGTATACGTATGCGCAGAGTTACATTCTTAACATTACGGCGCTTCTTAGGTGTGAATCCAGCCCATTGTGTCACTCCAGCCACCCTGCTCACTGACTGACAAAGAAGTGTGTACAGATAGAAGAGATACTGTGTCATTGTTGAAATAGGTTTTCATCCCTTTCCTCCTTAAATAAAATTCCACACTGCCTCTGCTTTACCCTCCACATGAAACGAATAAATACCTGTGGTGACTGCTGGAGGAAGTGATTGCTGATTGGGTTACGGATCCCATGTGAGTGTGTATACAAATAAAGTAAGAAAATGACAGCATATAACATATTGCATCACACTGACTAATATCCTGTGTCTGCAGCTCTCTAGAAAGCTGTGAATGGCTATTTTATCTAGACAGTATTGCTGTATAATCTATTCCTTCTTAGTGTCTGTGATGACTTAAGAGCAGGATATAGTTTTGCAACATCTTGTAGAGTAAAGCGATAAGAGTTTATGTGACTCAGACACAGTAAAGGACATTCATGTTTAATCACTGTCTATCCGGGGTGTGTAGTTCTGAGGTATAGAGTCGTAGTTATACAGATAAATTTCTGTTTATATTGAAAATCTCAACCAGTCAGATTTTCATTCATAATATAAATACTCTACACGGTTTATACCAGAGTTGCTGAGTTTCCCGGAATATCTGCGAGACTTTCGGAGTCTGGGCAGGAGAGCAGACACATCTCCCGCAAGTCCCGGCTGTCTGTCTGTCATTATAGCAATTCTTAGTGTTACTAGAGATGGGCGGGACTTGATGACAAGGTATTCGTCATCAAGTCCCGTCCTCTCCAGGAACACTACGAATTGCAGTAGTGACTGAAAGGGGGTGGGGCTTAATGATGTAATTTGCATAAATTGTGTTATTAAACCCGTCCCCATACCGGCTTCTATTTCTTCCCTCCGAGATATCCCTGAGGGAAGAAATAGAATGTCACAACCCAGAGCCATTGCTAGAAATTTTAATGCCAGAGGCAAAAAGAGAAAATGGCGCCCACAAACCTGAATTAGTAACCAGTTTAACCTTAAAAATTTACTTTTGCTGCCCCACTTTGACTTTGTGCGGTTGTCCCTATTGCCCACCTCTAGTTACGGTTCTGACGCAACCCTGGATTATACTATACACTGTAAATGTAATTATGCAATAAAGATTTCTGCCAAATAGAGTAGAATTCTGCCCTGGTAATGGGGCCACATTACTAAAAGGGGATGTTTTGTGATCCTAGTGATCAGGGAACCCCCCCTTCTGTAAATCTAGATCCAGAACATTACTTTTTATTAGCTCGCAAGCTTGAGTTTCCTTCCACCTTCCTCTAAATTAGATCACCTGCAACTGGTCAAAGCTGGATTTGGACTTGTCCACTCGCACTGTTTGCAGATGGATCACAAGACTTGGAGCAAGATCTACTAAGCTGCGGGTTTGGAAAAGTGGAGATGTTGCCCATAGCAACCAATCAGATTCTAGATCTCCTATTACATACTAATGATTGTCAGCTAGAATCTGATTGGTTGCTATGGGCAACATCTCCACTTTTCCAAACCTGCAGCTTAGTAAATCTGGCCCTTTGAGACACTTTTTCATGCTACAGTTTTCCCTCAGCCTTCAGACTTTTCACTGTGCTTTTCACCTACCTATACCTGCCTCCAACGCTACCTTGTGTGCTAGGAGCATGATATTCATTTTAGCAACTTAATATCACATTATTATACCAGGTCAATAGCAGCTGTGCTCCAAGTGCAGTGGGTAGTTCCACCATGTGTTAGAACTTAGTCCATCAGTTTCAGCAGAAGAATGACAGAACAGACCTAAATTTCCCTGTATTCCTAATTATTCCTTTCCATTGTAACAGATTTTCCATTAGAACGTATTTTCCACCCATGAGAGGGCATCATTAGTAAGCCCACTGCTGGGAACCAGGTTTCCTAAAGACTTATCCTATTTGACAAATTATGGTCATATGTTCAATAAGGATAATAGAAGAGTGGTTGTTATTTTGGTTTATGTATCTAAAAGCTGCCTGGTAACCGACAGGAACAGTCTAATAGGTTGCACTGCTTTATAGAAAGCAGAAGATTCCATGTTGCAGTGTGAGGTATA
>WWET01004015.1:100462-114698 GCA_011038615.1 Limnodynastes dumerilii | reverse complement strand
ATAATATATTTGTTTTGTTTTGTTTTTTGTTTTTTGTATGTAAGGATGATAATGGCCAATGTTGCTTATGACACAGAAATAAAAAAAACTTTATTAAATCAACAATAAACATTCCTCCCCTTGTATAGGTGATAAAAATGGCAATGGATGGAGATAGCTTTCCCATGGGAGAAACATAATAACATAATAAATAGATTCCATAGTGCTAATATATAAGACAACATTTACTGATAGAGTTTATGACATGCTATAATTTAGCATCCAGAGTAGTAATTTCAGTGATTAAATATTTGGTACTCCTTATCCTAAATATGCTGTAACCAATTGGTGTGTGAAAGCTATATTACTATTGGTTGTTTTTTCCCACTGATTTAATATTTGCTCTTAAGGAAATATATACACAGTAAACAGAATAGTTGTTTTTCACCCTTATTTGGACAGCTAAATAAAATAAATGATTTTCTCTATTTTTCTTTTTTTTTAAAAGATATTTGCTTTGTGTAACAAATAACAGTTTGAGGATATGGGATCACAAAATTGCCTAAAATACTTACAAAAGGTTGCAAGGATTGGAAGGAAATGTTTGGTACATGCTTTGCATAAAACATTTAGGGCTAGAAAAAGTTCAAGTAGAGATGTTGCCCATAGCAACCAATCATTCTAGATCTCACTTTCTACTGCTTGCTAAAGAATGTCAACTAGAATCTGATTGGTTGCTGTAAGCAACATCTGCATCGACCCTGGTGAAACAGCTGAATAAATTAGGAGGGCAATGTGGCATCTGCTCCCAGGCCTGGCTCATATTTTCTGGTTTTGGTCCACTTATGTCTTTACTCTAGACACTATGCAATGGCTATGCCCATTGCCTGGTGGGGTACAGGGGGAGCAGGTGAGTAGCGAGGGTAGAGCCAGTGGAGCTTGTGCTCCGGGTGCTGGCAGACCAAAGGAGTGCCACAGAGCAAAGCCAAGTGCCATCTTTAGATCCCTTATATACTAGTATTACATGAGGGATAATATTAGGGATCTGGAATGGCTCTTATGTCATTAGAGGGACATGTAACAGAGGTAAGGAAATATGTAATGGGAAATATGTAATGGGCGAGTTGGAGGAGATGTATAATGGCGACAGTAATCAATCAATATTCATTTAAGTGAAAACAACCCTTCCTTTTAGCCAGCAAATATCAGGAAACTTGCACATTCGCTCGCTGGCACACCAGACTACGAGAGGACAGGGTTGGGGGCCCCATAGCTTTCACTTGCATCGGATGCTATTAATCCATGCTACACCTCGGAATTGGAGGTAGCCTTACTGGGCTCCTGGCCCTTAGACCTGGGTCATAAAGATTCCTTGACAGAGACCAGTACCAGGACACACAGAAGGGCAGCGCTTGATACCTTTAATTCTGACCTCTCATTCCACATACCTCCAAAATGTCCCGATTGCAGTGAGACAGTCCCGATTTCCAGGAACTGTGCCGCTGTACCACCTGCCTTCCTGTTTATCCTGATAAGTGGACTAGACTGGAGACAAGCGATTTTCGCTTTTTTGTTTATTTGTTTTTTTATTACTATTTAAATTTTCTCCGTGCAACCACCCAAAAGGGGCAGAGTTTGGGCGGGGCTTATATGTCCCATTTTCAGTATTGTAAATCTTGGGAGGTATGATTCCAGCCCTGATAATGATTGAGTCACATGATACAGTGCACTGGACGTGATCCAAAGGTGTACACAACAGTATCTCTGGATGCCGTATTCAGAGTTCCGTGCGTATATTTAGGATCGGATCAACTGTGCATGCGTAGTAATAGTGATACGCCGTCTACGTAGAGGTTAAGGTTGGAAATGGCTAAGGGACGGACTTGTGAATCGGGCGGGGAATAATGCGACCCTAAGTGCGGTGGAAATATATACGGACCGAAGGATTTGCATAAAAATGGGCGGGGGGAGGCATTGAGATGAAGGAAAGTGTTAGGGCCGGTAATATACGCAACTAATACACATAAGGCCGGAAGTGAGTGCGAGTGCAGATAGTGCAAGTCAATGCAGGTGTAAGTTTGGGTCCGGCCGGAGGTTGCGAGGGGAGTGAATGTTTTTACTGGTGGGTGTAACCTGCTTCGACCTGCCACTTAGTTGCGGTTATTTGCGGCAAGATCGCCAACGGAAGTCTGAATACGGCCCTTCATTATTATATTGAAACACATGTAATCAATAATGATCACAATGGGCCTGATCCGGACTTAAGGTAGTTTTACTATGCAGGTACGCACTATTACGTTTAATGCATTCCCCCTGCATGTCACTTAGCTTAGACTTAATTGTCCAGATCCCTACATTAACATTTCCTTGCGTATCTCTGGTCGTATGTATCGCCTTGTTACACGTGAGTGCCTAACCCCGCCCATACTGTACAATCTAAATACCTCCCTCCGCCCACAATGCGTATTTTCGCTTTGCGTAGGGATGTCACGCTCTGTCGTACGGAGTTACATAAAAGTTACATAAGATCAGAGTTCAGTTAAGTCTGGATCAGACCCAAGGATCTTAATCTTTTGAATCTGATTCATTGTTTCATTGTTCTCAGTTTTAGACATGTCCTTATATGTTTTTCCTTTTTTCTTTTTAGGTGCTTTATTTAAATACTGTACGTCATACAATGTTGGCCTTTTAGAGCATAAAATATTTTCTGGATTGCCTAATGAACAGTTTGGTTATGCTGTTCAACAGTTTCACAATCAAGATGGAGACTGGTAAGAACAGAAACCTATTTCTCTATCTTTATGTTACAAAGCTGATTTGGTGTAATTAACACCTTTTGTTTGTTTGAGATCAATAGAGAAGAGCTGCATTAAAGATTTTATAAACCACAAACCACAGCAGATTGTAGATGTTCCAGTACTCAGGAACTTCTCAGGTTATAAATGGTTAATTTACCACTGACATAATACACTGTATTGCCCTAAAATGTTTATTGTATATCTGTAAATATATCCAATAAAAATACACAGTAAGGACAAAAATCACTTGTTGGCAGTCTATTGTGGAATACCAGGTGTGGAAGGTGACAGGCTCAGGCCCCATAGTAAGGAGACAGAAACCATGTCTAGAAGGGTCGGACTAGTCAGAGTCAAGTCGGACAAAGGATGGAGCTGGGTGGGACAACTGCCTGAAGATGTCAGAGGTTGACAGCCTAAAACAACGCTCGGCACTCCACTGAGCACTGCAGCATCTGACAGCTTACTTTTGTTGCAGTTGGAGCGGCTGCCATGGGCCCACTCTCCTCAGGGCCCCATAGTAGTCGCATTCCTTGCATCTCCTGTAGCTACACCTCTGTGGAATATGTTATCAGATAGTACAGTATCATATTTTAATTTTACCTTTAAATTTTCTTTTTTTTTTTTGTTTCAAATACAATACTAGTTATCAAATCTCTGATGGTGTGTTATGCTGTTGACAAATATGTAATATATGAGTGTGGATCTCCGGTTAGATTGGCCCTTTTATGAAAGGGTCATCCTTAAGACTCCCCTCCCAGCAGCCTGACCCTAAGACTCCCTTCAGCACAGCCTAAGTCTAAGCCTCCCCTCCATAAAGCCTGAGCTTAAGCCTTCCTTCCAGGCAGCCTGACCCTAAGACTCCCTTCCTTGCAGCCTAACCTTAAGACTCCCATAGCCTAAGCCTAAGACTCTCCTCCCCACAGCCTGACCCTAAGACTCTCCTCCCCACAGCTTTACCCTAATACTACCCTCCCTGCAGCCTGACCCTAAAACTCCCCTCCCAGCAGCCTGACCCTAAGACTCCCTTCCCCACAGCCTAAGCCTAAGATTCGCCACCCCACAGCCTGACACTAAGACTCCCTTCCACACATCCTAACCCTAAGACTCCCTTTCCCGTAACCTAACCTTAAGACTCCCATAGCCTAAGCCTAAGACTCCCCTCCCCACAGCCTGACCCTAAGACTCCCCTCCCTGCAGCTTGACCCTAAGACTACCATCCCAGCAGCCTGACCCTAAGACTCTCTTCCCCATAGCCTAAGCCTAAGACTTGCCTCTCCACAGCATGACCCTTAGACTCCCTTCCACGCAGCCTTACCCTAAGACTTCCTTTACCGCAGTCTGACCTTAAGACACCCTTTCCCGCAGCCTAAGCCTAAGACTCATTTCCCCTCGTTCGTAACCTAACCTTAAGACTCCCATAGCCTAAGTCTAAGACTCCCCTCCGTACAGCCTGACACTAATACTCCCCTCCCTGCAGCCTGACCCAAAGACTCCCTTTACCGCAGTCTGACCTTAAGGCTCCCTTTCCCGCAGCCTAAGCCTAAGACTCATTTCCCCTCCCTGCATCCTAACCCTAAGACTCCCCTTCCTAACCTTAAGACTCCCCTACTCACAGCCTAACCCTAATACTACCCATAGATTTCCCTGTAATACTTACCTGTCCAGTGTGGGGGGTCTGTGGCGATGCAATGGGTCTGTAGCGGCGGCAACTTCCAAATTAATGAGTTGCAAACCAGTAAAAAATGAGACTGATGGGAGGGATGATATTTTTGTAATACAGGTTCTGTTTATGAATTGCGAATATTTTTGTCACAGTTGCAGTTAAAAAATGTTGATGATAAACTCGAAATAAACTTATATAAACATGTAAAGTCATGTTTCCAGTTACATGCATCATATTGGTATGTCTACTCAGTTTTCATTGTGTGTGGGATGCAACGTCATCAACAATATCACCACTATTAGTACAGGGCAGGTCGCTATGCTGAAGGCTGCATATTGACATATTGCATATTTTTCATCTTAGAATCAAGAGTAAGGAAGCGCTAGGATATCTAACCATTAAATAGTCTCGACAGGTTAGGAAACTAATTTATTATCCACATTAAAAATATGATAATAATAAATATACAATAATCAATAAAATAATAAACATGCAAAGTTAGTAGCAGCCTAGTAAATATTAGATGGGCTAAACATAAGGGTTCCCCCTATAAATCCACTCTAGCACCAGATAGTAAATAAAAAGTTAACTGTATCGCACTGGATACTTCCAACAGTGGCCATCCTTGATGTTAGGATAGTCTCAGAGTCCAACGTAATGTGCCAGTTTGAAAAGGCACCAATAATAAGGCACAAATATTGATAATAGGTGGAATGTACTCTATATAAGCTGTATGTTTCAGCATGGGATTTAATATTTTCTTCTAATCTTGGGTTAATGTTTCCAGATACTTGTTCTACATCGGGTCCTCCTTCAATCCTTAAAATCATTTCTTAAGACCAAAAATATACCCTCCAACAAGGAGATCAGCCTTCTGAGGAAACCGTTAGAGTTAACGGAGAACCGCGTCAAGGAAGCAGCCTGGACTATTTTTTATATATATCCACTCAATTATTCCTATACACTCTCCATTCAGTGGTTTGAATTTCGTAATTTATTTGGCACCTCCAAACGGACTTGTGGCACAAACATACAACCAGATCCAGAGCCGGGTGGCTCTCATTGCCGGCGTAAAGATCACAGCACATGGAGGCCTGTTGACACAAAGTTGCATTTGCTTTGATACCGCGGGGAGTTGAAATACCGACCGCGGCTTGTCTGCGAGCAGTCCATGTTGTGCCTGGCTCCGGGACACACTCTGGGGCTGTTACAATACGGGAGAGATATCTGCCTTACCATCTAGGCTGTGGCGGATCCAAGCCACTCACTCTCCCCGCATTACCTTTCATTACGGAATCCAACTTGTGATATCACCGTGGAGAATTATTTCCAGCCGGCTAGTGCCCCACACGTGAGTTCCACCTATCATCTATATTTGTGCCATATTATTGGTGCCTTTTCATACTGGCACATTACGTTGGACTCTGAGACTATCCTAACATCAAGGATGGCCACTGTTGGAAGTATCCAGTGCGATACAGTTAACTTTTTATTTACTATCTGGTGCTAGAGTGGATTTATAGGGGGAACCCTTATGTTTAGCACATCTAATATTTACTAGGCTGCTACTAACTTTGCATGTTTATTATTTTATTGATTATTGTATATTTATTATTATCATATTTTTAATGTGGATAATAAATTAGTTTCCTAACCTGTCGAGACTATTTAATGGTTAGATATCCTAGCGCTTCCTTTTTTTCCTCTTGACATTTTCTTATACCAGACTGGCAGTGTCTGGAGGTTAAGCGCTCAGGAATCTCCCATATCCTCAG
The DNA here is from genome assembly GCA_011038615.1 of Limnodynastes dumerilii. Lineage (NCBI taxonomy): Eukaryota > Metazoa > Chordata > Amphibia > Anura > Limnodynastidae > Limnodynastes > Limnodynastes dumerilii. The sequence continues at coordinate 108,483 of WWET01004015.1, read as the reverse complement.
CCATTAACACCTAGCTCGAGTCTACCTTACCTTTCTAGAATCAAGAGTGTATGTTATGACCTCCACTAATGTAGTATCTCCACTTGACTTGAGTTTTGATGTGTAACTGATATCTTTCACCGTCAGTACCTTGGGTATATATTGTTAAGGGTTGTGGTTTGCCTCTGAGAATGGCCCTTTCTTGATAAGGTGTTTTCGACACCCCATTTGTGAAAACAGAGTTCTTGAGAAACTTCTTGTCCGCTGCAGGTAAGCACTGATCTCTATTTCCCCAACCCCAACCCTTATCCTAATTCTCACCCTAACCCTCCCCTTCCATTGCCCTTCCCTGCAGCCTAACCCTATGTCTCCCCTTCTCCGATCCATCTCCTCCCAGCAGCCTAACTTTAAGTCTCCCCTTCTAGGCTCCATCCCCTCCCTGCAGCCTAACTTTAAAACTACCCTACTAAACTACATCCCCTCCCCTGCACTAACCTATTTGGTCATCGGAGTGTCAGGAACCATCGGCATGCATTTCGGAATTGGGCCATTTTCTAAAATACTTAGAATGCTCGCACTTTGGTGACATGGCGATGTGTCACTAGATTGCCTATGTCTGAAAGTCTTACTTGAATATGTTCCGACAGAGGGGCTAGCACAGCCACAGCCATAACTAGCAATGTTAGCAGATAAATGGCACCCCCAACCTTGAATTAGTAACCATTTTAACCATAAAAATTAAATCACTCGCCCCACTTCAACTTTGTGCCCTATAGACCTGGAGGCAAGGTTTGGCAAATAGCTGTTTCTCACAGACTTCTACAATAATCTGTGCTCTTGACATAGGCCCTGGCTGTCAGGGGCGTGATATGCCAGTTAGAATGTCATTTGATCAACATTTACTGTATACAATTGACAATATTAGTCGACAGTGAATGAATGTTGATACAAATAAACTCAACAGGGTTGTTTTCCTGACATCAGGAACAGGGTCGTTAGAATTATTGCAAACAATTAAAAGTCCTACACTAATACTAACCGCAGTCTAAGCTAACCCTAAACCCAGAAGTCGTGAACCAGAAAGTCTTTTTCTTGAATACTACATATTGGACCTGATTCACACTTAAGAACGCAATAGGTTCCTAAATATACGCAATTAATAGCAATGAAACTCCCTCGGCACGCCCCCGGTTTTCAGGTTCTTATGTGATTTACAAGTGCCATGGGGCTCCCTTAACTATAGTTTCGCATTTCAACGAGTAGGGCGTCTATTGATGATCGCAAGTGCATAACCGCACCTTCGTTGCGTGATTTAAATGCCTCTCTCCACCCATATTTGCGTATCGTCCTATTTACTTATTCATAGAACTTACAGATTTTAAGTTCGTAGTGTATAAGCTCGGAATTTGCAAACATAAGTCCAACGCAAACAGCGTGTAAAATTTACTACGCATGCGCAGTGCATCCGTTCTTAAAGATACGCACCTAAAATCGGAAGCATTCTTAATTGTGAATCAGGTCCATTGTTTCTACACAATCTTTGCAGTTCATGTGTAAACCTTTGCTATAGAGGTGCAATATAGACAGGGGCAAAACGAGAAAGACTCCGGGCCCCCATAGCAAGGAAGCCCGAGTCTGGGTGGGCAGGACTGGGGGGTGGAGCTAGATGGGACAGGGGCAGGACCATCTACCGACAGAAGGCTTGCTAACAGTGCAAGAAGAACGGCTGCCATTGGCTCCTCTCTTCTCCGGGCCCCGTAACAACCACACCCCTTGCACTCCCTATAGTTATGCCCATGATGGTAAACATGTCACTGTTGGTAGTTGGCACTCAGGTAACACATAGTGCATTTTTTAGACATTAAAGCCTGTGAGAGGTTTAATGTGAAACACATGGATACTTACTGGGCACAGCTGGTTTACATTTGTTTTCCTCAGTAAAATATTACACACAGAGGAAGAAGTGACAGCAATAATCCTGCCACAAGGATGTTACATCATTTGTCAGAGAGCACTGAACAGGCCCTGGAAGACAGATGGTGGAATGTCATAGGAAGTAACCACTCAGCTATATGGCTATTAAGATGGTTATCTCACATTCCAGTATTTTACCAGTGACTAAGTGACACAGTGGTCCTCATATCCATTATTATTTTATCTGATTCAATAAAAGGCCAAAGACAGAGATACCAGAAATGTCAGCTTCCGCCATGCTCTCTGCATCTTACTGTCAAATGCTATTCAAAGCCTCCAAAATCACAGCGAAGTCAGAGTGTGACTGTGTATAGAGATGTCGGACAGGATTCACGACGACGCGTTTTGGTAAGGTAAGTGCCGATTTCTAAGTGCAGCGCTAATGCGCATGCATAGTAAATATTTTACGCTATCTACGTAGCGTTTTGTTACATATATTGCGTACATGCAGTCTTTGCAGTCTTGCATGTGCGCAATCTACCTATCTTACCAAAACACGTTGTTGTGAATCCAGTCCGTCATCTCAGGAACACCACTAAGTATTGCAATGGGCAAAAGATAAAAAAAGGAAAGAATTAAAACTTACCTGAGCGGCTGATGCGTCTGCCTGAAGATTGCACAGACCTGACACAAACACACTTTGCAAGCGCAGTGATTTCATGACGGGGCTTGAAATGTTTTAAGTCCCAAAGAGAGGGACTGCGCCTGCACAGGAATTCATTCACACTTCATTTGTATGACCTCGCAAATCATCGCTGGACCTCGCCAGAGGGGTGAGTATTAGCAAATGATGTGAACAAAGATGCCAGGCTCGCTGCAAGGAGATGAGAGCCTGGTTCAGGTAAGTTCACATCAAAACATTAGAGTAAGTAAACAGAGCCTAATAGAGCTTATTAAATGGATTTTACAATGACAAGCTCTTGAGGAAGCGGTATCACTGTTTGCAATAAGTAGTAGTTAATATAGTTCACTATGCATTTCATGAATATAACTATGGCTTCGAAAGAACTCTCAAGAATTTTGCTAAATATATTGTTGAAAACGATGCATTGACGATCTTTGTTATCATTATATTTTTGGTTATATTTTAGATATTTTTTGTCACGGTTCCTCTCATTTATTGGACAGTATTCACAGATGTGTGTGTATAAAGTACGCAAATATACGTACATACGAGACAAGGCAACAACCATGATACTCTGCTCACATGGACGGAGCAGAGTGACGCATCCATAGGGGACCATTAACGCTACGTGTGTAGTTACATGCATAAGTTCCTTACATACGTGCATACATTACTAACTGCACCCTCAAAAGGCCATTTAAATGCCTCCCCCGCCCACTTTCACGTAATTTCGCACGTACAGAAGACAACCGCACCCCTCTGTACGTATATGACTAAGTGCGATTCAGTTATCCGTACCTATTGGACTTCTGTGCCTAAATCCTACGTAACTTGTGTGGAAAAAGTTACCTCGCATGCGCTGTTAAACCGACCCTAAAAGTACGCATGCAAAATCTGTGAATCCGGTCAATTATGATTATGTATAACCTGTATTAGGCTCCACTACAAATGTTTCCTCATTCAAGTGCCTAATACAAATTCTTATCTGATAAGTCACTGATTTCTTAATGGCAGGTGTGCAATACCTACCATATAGCTGGTAGAAAGTGTAAAACACACATCACATTTCTAGTTCTGGACTGGATTGCCATAGACATTTGCTCTTATTGGTTGAAGAGATCTCCATTTGCCACCCAGATCTATGATTGGTTGTTTGTTTTAATATATTAGAGAAGATACACTATGCATTAGAGCCATCAGCCAATGGCAGGCTGAGATACAGGACCATATGATCAGGCAGATGAAGTAGTGTTATTGGGGTAGAAGTGTGCGTTCACCATTGATGTGACTTTTCTCTGCATGATTTTCTATTGCGCATGGGCAGAAATGAACACGCCGGGTTGCGTCCTTAGGGGCATGCTGGGGAAGGGGTGCAGGGACATAGTTGATGTACAGTAATGGCGTGCCATGGTAAGCACTTCAGAGCTGAACACAAACATAAAAAAGGAGGCTGACCTTCAGAATGACCTTGCAAGCATTACATAGTCTGTTACATGGTGTCAGATATGGCTGGAGATGTATTGTGTATGAGATACATTCATTACATACTTCCATTATTGTTCTACTCTTCTCTTGCAATGTATTTGGGCACATAGCTGTGTTGTGCTTAGCTTCTGTGTCTGTACACTAGGTGCTGTGATTTTATTGTGTGCGCTATTAGATCGCACGCAGCCCATCCTACCGTTTACATGCATGATTTGCGCTCAGATCTGGATCAAGGTCCATTTGCGTCTGCAAGCCAGCTAACATTCATAATACAGGCAGAATTGTCAAAGTTTAATGATATTATTTTGCAAATAAGCATATTTAATTACATTGTTTTAATGTATTTTAAAAGCAAAGCATCTAAGTCTTGGAATATACCTTTAACAGAGAGCTGTGTGACCCTAACATCAATACATCCATTTTCCAAAAAGTAAGAAAGACAAGAAAATCTCACATGGGTGTACAACCCAACAAAATTATAGTGACCCCAATCACACATTCATGTTTCCAAATTTTGTAAAATCAATTTTTATTTTAAACATTTTTTTAAAAATACTTCATAAAAAAGTGAAGAAGCACCTTCCAGCGAAAATATGTAGATATTACATCATCCTAGAAAAGTAACAATATATCGCTACTTTGCAATAGTAAGATTTAAGAAAAAAAAATGTTTGAAATAAAAGTTGATTTTACAAAAATTGGAAACATGAATGTGTAACTGGGGTCACTATAGTTTTGTTGGGTTGTACACTTATGTGAGATTTTCTAATTTTTCCTACTTTTTGGAAAATTGATGTATTAGTTTGCAACTTGAAAATCAAGAGTGTAGCACCCCTATAATTTTATATTTATATATTAACCTGTGCAACTTAAAATCCCTTTTTGGCTATTGACCCTAACACACACAGCAGCAAGAATCTTCTCTTTGGTTGTGTTTTTTACTGGAGTTGTAAATTATTGCTGTCATGTTACAGTGACTCAGTGTAGGTCTCACACCATTGGTTCCTGCTGGGGTATAGCGTTTATGTATTGATTGTTTATTTAGTATGATTTGCCTAATCAAACTCTTTCTGATTGAACAGCTATATTGTCATATAAATACAACCAAGAAAATTGTTGTCTTTGCTTGTATGTGTGCCATGTTACTGTATCCAGAAATGTATATATATTGATTTTACTGCAGCAGCTAACACCGATTTCCCACATTTAGGTTATTGGTTAGTTCCCCCTGGAGCGGATATCCCAAGAACAGAATGGGAGATGTCTATAAATGTCGCGTTAACTCACCCACAGCAAAATGTGACAAAATGAACCTAGCAAGTAAGACATTTTTGATAACATTGGGCCAGATCTACAGCTACGTTTGCATTACGTTTAAAGACGTAGCGTATTTTCTATGCACTCCCCTCGGCACTCTCGCTCGTAAGTACTTTGGTCATTTTGCGCTTGCCGAAACCTGCCTTAACTTTACACAGCGTAAGTACTGACGTGAGTACAGACTGCACGTACGTACCTGCCTAAGCACGCCCAGACTGCTGGATTTAAATGCCTCCCCCCGCCTTAGAGCCATCAGAGCCATTAGAGCCATCAGCCAATGGCAGGATGAGATACAGGACCATATGATCAGGCAGATGAAGTAGTGTTATTGGGGTAGAAGTGAGCGTTCACCATTGATGTGACTTTTCTCTGCATGATTTTCTATTGCGCATGGGCAGAAATGAACACGCCGGCTAGCGTTCTTATTTTCGTCCGTATTTTCTATGCACTCCCCTAGGCACTCCCCTCGCTCATACGTACTTTGGCCATTTTGCGCTTGCCGAAACCTGTCTTAACTTTACACAGCGTAAATACTGACGAAAGTACAGACTGCACATATGTAATTGCGTAAGCACGCCCATATTAAATGCCTCCCCCCGCCTCCGAAGTATAATTACAGGTGTCGTATGGCTGACACGCCCCCTGGTTCATAGTTACGCAGTTGATACTGGGCTGGTAGGTAAGTTCACCGTTACATGGTGTAACATCTGGCATGCGCATGCGCAGTACATACAAAATCGTGGTTTTACGTCAACGGCTAGCGTACTTAGTTTTGGATCTACCCCATTATGTATAGCACAATAATTTCCCCACATATGCTTATATTTTTTTATTAATTCAATATTTATTGACTGAAAGAATATATTGTTCACAGTCCTTTGTGGCCCATCAGTCAGTCTGTTTATGGTAAATAAGATATGTCTTTCCTTCAGGTGCAACTATTATCCCAAATGTCACTGAGGTGAAGGAGGAAATGAACCTTGGTCTGACGCTAATAAGAAATGAAAATACAGGTGGATTTTTGGTATGTTGAGACTTAAATAAAAAAATAAAAAAATTATAATAAACTTTTTTAAAGTTATTATTTTAATTCTGTTAGAAATACTTGTCAATATTTGCAAATCAATATCGGTGAAAATGTTATTAAGTTGTGAATTTTTCACACGCCAAAAAACATGCTGGAAGGTTAATTGGCTGCTGAGTAAATTAACACTAATCTGTGTGTATGTGTTATGGACCTTAGTATATACAGTAGCTCCAATAGGCACAGGGACTGATGTGAATGTCTAATGTTCTCTGTAAAGTGCTGTGGACAATTTTGGTGCTATATAAATAAGCGTTAACAGGGAGATCCACTGAGTTCTTCACCTTTTATGAGTAGAAAAGTCGATATAATTGGCACTGCTGCTGATTAGCAAGAGACCAAAGTCTATTTTTACCTTTCTGGCTCCATTGATGACTGGCTCCTTAGTCAGTCTATGAAAATGGCCACCTCTGTAGACCTCAATGCACGATTAAGACACAATTTCAGAATTTTGAGATTGCAAAACTATACAGGGAGTCGGGAAGATGACCCTCTATTTTAGGACTATTTATGGTGGGTCATATGCCTCTGTCTATCACTAATATTTCACTATAGCTATTCCACTTCCATTATGCCAGAGATGGCCCTGATGAATGCAGACAGCTGAGGCAACAAAACAAAAAAATTGTAATTCATATAAAATAAATCAAATGGCCTCATTAAGCAACTGGCCTTCTGGGAAAACTCCCTGTAAGGCTTACAGCCAATCCACCCCTGCATAAGTGACTGCCTAGCACTACCATTGAGAAAGACACACCCACTGTGTCACACCTCCTTCTGTCACTGCCCCCCTCCCTCCCCTCTTGATTTCCATACACCCTATGTTAGGATTTATGCTAATGTATAAATAAGAAATTCTAGGTCAGTACCCAAATCACCCGAAATATTTTCACGGATCCTGGACAATGCACAATGTGACTATATCCAAATTATTATTTCATTTTTTAAAGAAAGAAGAAGAGTTCTATTGTTGTAATTGAAGTGTATAAAAATGTTGCTCAGTATTTCAATTCTACAAGATAAAGTAGGCAGCAGTTTAAAGTTGGTGCATAGGTGCATTTGATGGATGGATTTGTCCTCATCATTTCTATCCAGCTTCACAGTATTCCTCATCCATATGGCTCTCCAGCTCTAAGTATCCCAAATCATGCAGTATGGCTCCAGTTCCCCAGTATTCCCCATTCATATGGCTCCAGCTCCCAATAATTCCCCATTCATTAGTCTCTAGCCTCCCCTGTTTATATCTTACTTACCTTTGATGCCTTCCATGTCCGTGTCTCTCCTCCTCAGTGTGTGCCGCCTTCCAGCTCTTCTGTGTGACAATGGGGCTGATCCAGAATAACGCTCGCCGTCGCTTACTAAAGCACAGCGTATCGGCCTCTACTCTCCCCAATGTGCGGCCATATTTTCCCTTGCTTATGCCGGCTGAAGGCTACCCTAACTTCAGCCGGAGTAAGCAATGCAAAATGTGCTCGCACAGGAGCGTTGTTACGCTAAGCCCTCCCTCCCTCCCTCATTAAACTAACTCCCCCCGCCCACCTTCACTAACCTTAACAT
>WWET01004015.1:54940-65728 GCA_011038615.1 Limnodynastes dumerilii | reverse complement strand
TCGCCAGGGAGTTTTAGGTTTAGGCAGCATAGAAGGAAGGCTTAGGGTTAGAGTAATGGAAGGGGAGGGTTAAGGTTAGAGTAATGGAAGGGGAGGATTAGGCTATGGGGAGGGTAGTCTTGGGGTTAGGCTGCGGGGAAGGGAGGGACAGTGTAATGCAGTGGTTTCCAAACCTGTCCTCAAGGCTCCCCAACAGTACATGTTTTCCAGATCTCCTTACTGAAGCACAGGTGTGTTCATTATTGACTGTTTAAAAGATAAACAGGTGGGATAATTATATACCTTGTTCTGTAGGGAGATCTGGAAAACATGCACTGTTGGGGAGCCTTGAGGACTGGTTGGGAAACCTATGGTGTAATGGCTGTGTAAGTCACACTTGTTACAAACAAGAGAGAGGAGTGACAGGGGGAGTTCACTTTCCTCTCTTGTTCGGGATGGAATGACTCCTGCATGTATGGAAAGCGTGCTGGAGTCTGGATCCGGTCCAATATCACTAATTCTTTTAACATTCAGGTAGTTATTACACTCGTTACATAAATGTTATTCATTTAACAATTTGTAGAATTCTTTGCAAACTTTTTATAGAGTATTAATGGGAAAGTAAGTGAGAAATACTCTACAGGATAAGGGTAAATCTGTGCTATTTTGTCTGCGTGTTTGTCTTATGATTCAGTACTGGACTAATACCAATGTTCATTGAAGCAACCTTCCAGTAGTCTCATTTATATGTTTTATTTAATTTATAGGTTTCATTTGATATTGGATTTGATTTCAACCTCAAACACCTCCAGGATAAAGCATTCATACACTTCCAGGCTACAAGGTATATCTGATGCGTGTGACGCTTATTCCTCAGTATTATAGTGAATATTTCACACTTAACTGTTTCTCAATGAAATAAATATTGTGTGATACACTGAGTGCAGGTATGGATTTGTGTTATATCCTATCTGGAAAAATATCATTTCAATTAGATTACAAACAACTTTCAGATGGGAAATATTCTTCAATGCATAAAAACCATAATAAAATTGTTATTTGGAATGTGGGGTCGGATCCATATCTCTGTCCGGTAACCGACTTACGCAAGATGCTAGCGGATGTTGTGTGTGTGTGGAACTAAGTGCACATGAACCGGGTAGATGCTACGCAATGGATCTCCTAACGTTACAAGTGTTTCCATCATGAACATTTTATGCTCTGCCCACAGACCTGGCTGGTATATCTGTTGGTCACATTGGTCATGAATTTACATCTATCTATCTATTATGCAGTTATTTAGTCATTTTATTGCCCCTATATTAGAATCCCTCCCCATCGCCATCCCTGTGTTGTGTGTTCAACCCCTCCCACTTAGCATGTTATGTCTTATGAGCAGGTCTCCTCCCTCCTGTCATCGCTCCTCTACCTTGTCCTCATTAATTCCCACCTTTTCTCTCTACTGTCTTATCGTATAAAATATATTGACACTAATAATACTAATAATAATAATAATAATAATAATAATAATAATAATCTGAGATCGGGTTGACTTTTTATATGCACACTCTTAATTGTGTTTTAAAATTAACTCTACTTATATTTGCTTATGTTACAGTGAAAGCAATGAAGCCTATGATCAAGACAATGCAGTGAATATTTCTATCCCAGTTCAGTATGACACAGAGATTCACTTTACAAGGTACAGTATTTGCATTTGTTGTACATATAGAATGGATGCTAGATAGAGAATGGATGCTTAGGATCAGATAAAGACTTATACAGATGTTGTGATCAGAGTTCCAATTGCAGAACCAGCAGGGATCTGACTCTCCAAGCTTGCACAGACTTTCGAAATGAGGCTGCTACCTCAAGATCTCTGATTTGCCCTCACTTAATATGGGGTGGATCAGAAGTCACATAAACACAAAAAGCGACCAGAAACTGGTCACTTTCCGGAAGTCTGGATCCGAATACTAGGATACTAACCACAATATCACTGGAAAGTAATCATTTTGTAAGAGTTCACTTCATTTTTTTATCTTCACTGTAATGTAAAGATGGATATAATATTTTCTTACTTGCTATGCCATCTTGTTCATTACCACTTACTCAAATCATGATCGGCCCATGCACGTGCTAGATGTTACCTGTCGCAACTTCAGTAAAAGGGGCCGGCATTTAATACAGGCAGGGTTAGGCATGCTAATTAAATGCCGGCGGAGGAGAGATGCAGATCAGTGTGGACGGAGAGCCGTGTGGAGCATAAGTGTCCAGAACTCTGTTCAAAAGAGGAGAGTGACAGCGGCATGCACAACCCTCTCCCGTACATACTTACAGATCTCTGTGCTTACGTAACTCGCATGGAGATCTGAATCTGGGCCCTTAAACTTATAAACTATTAGGATGATCTCATTTGAGAGGTAAATATGCATTACTCCTAGGTGGCAACAAAAAGAGATAAAAGCCCTCAAATAAAGCAGATAATAATAAGAGATATACAGATAGTGACAAAGGGCTGGATCCAGACTTAAGTAAGTGCTTGAAATGAGTTACACCTGGGCTAAACCATGTTGATTGCAGGGGAGTCATATTTTATCTGTTGCAAACAGTATTAGAGTTGAGGGGTGATGTTTCCTATTCCAAATATAAATAAAAGTGTGATAGTAAAGCTGGTCAGTATCTGTGTGCAGTAACCAATTCAACAATATATCCCTACATGCAAAGAATACAATTACCTTCTCTCCCCCTGCAATCAGCATTGTTTAGCCCAGGAGTGACTAATTTCAAGCACTTACTTAAGTCTGGATCCAGCCCAAACAGTGTTTATGCTTCTCAGTGAAAACAGATTATTTCTAGAAATAGTGTAGATCAGGGTTTTTTGGGGAATTTTTTGATATGTTTTGTCCTCTCCTCTCCTCTCAGAGGTGGAAGAGCCAGATCTGTAGAAACCCTTAGAGATAAATAGGTGCTTCCTAACCCTCCCAAATCTGCAGTTATTGGGACGGATCGAGAATGATGAAATTTGGGCATCTAACGCACGCTTTCCGGCATGGATCTGGATCCTCCTGACGACCTGCCATGTGTACAGTGGGTTTGAGTGGTGGGTGGTAGAGGTATGGTAATCGTACAATGAGGGTATTGCTAAGCCTTTACATCTTTTATTATGGCTCATTTTCCATGGGGCTGGTAGGCAACATTTAAGGTAGGGTCCTGTGTTCATACAAAGATCCGCTAACAGAACTCCGCCACTGCTACAAATTGACTTTTGATCGCTGAGGCAGCAGAATTCTGGAACCATGCCATTTACAGCTTTGAAGGAGAGTCTGGGAAGACGTGTCCCGTTCTTTAATGTTTTGCCTAACCAATGATTTACCCACCAGTGATTGTGGGTCATACATCTCTCAATGCAGCGTGCTGCAATATTAAGCCGAGGGGAGCAGCCTGGCACTATCAGAGCACGCACCTGGGTGTGGTTTTTCACCTGCATTGTCGTATAAGTTATAATGGCACCGTCATTGACCCCCAACTCCAGTATGTCTCCACCTCCACCTCCAGCCAAGTTCCTTATTTAAAATGTCAGTAGGCTCTGTAGAGTAGCGATGTGGTCAAGCTCACAAGGATTCGATTGACACTGAACATCGGCAATCCCTGTTCCTGCTTCACCGTGCTGTAGATCACATCACTGTTCAGTGGAGTCGGGGCTTGATGACAAAAAATAACATGTGGGCACATGTGAGAGGGTGGCGCGCTCTACAGGGAGTGTTGGGTAAACATAGGCATCTCCCAGAAATGTCAAGAGATGATTCAGGAAACTTGGCAAGTATGAAGTAAATGTGAAGCTTCTTGTCTAATCTAGCTTGAAACCATTTAGCATATTTTACATTTATTGGCACAGCACCGTCATTTCATGCTACTATTCAACACTTGTTATTAGCAATGATCAAAAGAAAATGTAGTGGAATAGTCTAAGAAAATATTGCTAAACAACCCAAAAGCTCTACTAAGATTTACAGCCTTTTTACAAAAGATGGGCCAGATCCTAACCTACGTCCACTAGTGATTTTACGCTAGCCGCTGACGTCAAGTCGCCATTTTGTATTAACTGCACATGCGCACGGCAGATGTTACGACACGTAACGCCGAACATATGTACCATCAGTGTTACTAGGAACGAAGGGGCGTAGTTACGCTTTGTAGATGAAGGGAGGCATTTCAATTGGACAGCATGGGCTGGGTTAGGCCGTGACGTGTGTAAATCCACTACGTACGTCAGTACCTGCGCTTTGAAAAGTTAAGGTAGGGTTTGGGCAGCGTAAAAAGGCCAAAGTATGTATGAGCGAGGGGATTGCCTAGAAAATACGATAGCGTAAATATGCCACGCGATCTAACGTACCAAGGCCGTAGGTCAGGATGTACCCTGATATCTCTGCCCTCTCAATATTAATATACTCATTTCATATGAATATTGGACCAGATCCAGAACGACGGCCACAGGCGTATTTACGCCAGCCGCAGTCGTAATTTCGGCAGTTAGTACGTTCTGCGCATGCGCCCAGCAGCGGTTTCCTGACGTAACTCGTGTCGGCCATAATCTTAAATAGGTCGTCCGTAACATTTTCGTATTTACGTATGAAGGGGCGTTCCTATAATACGCCGGCCGTAAATACGCTCAAATTACGCTATGTAGACGGGGGAGGCATTTAAATCGCACAGTATAGGCCGGGTTACGTTGTTACAACTATTGCGTAGTTACGTCCGACCATAGTTACGATTACAAAAGTTAGGGTAGGGTTCAACAGGCGTAAGGCAGTGTAATTACAGACGACTGGTGGGTGTGCCCGGGGGTGTGCATAGTATTTACGCTTGCATAAATGCGATCAGCGCTAGCTTGTAGAACAGACGTAGGTCTGGATCTGGCCCATTATTACTATAGTAAAAAANTTTTTTATAATCGGCAAAGGTGAAAGTTATAACAGTGCATAACAGTGTATAACAGTGCATAACAGTGTATAACAGTGCATAACACTACATAAAAGTGCATAACAGTACATAATAGTGTATAACAGTGCATAACAGTGTATAACAGTGTATAACAGTGCATAACAGTGTATAACAGTGCATAACAGTGTATAACAGTGCATAACAGTGCATAACAGTGTATAACAGTGCATAACAGTGCATAAAAGTGCATAACAGTACATAACAGTGCATAACAGTGTATAACAGTGCATAACAGTGTATAACAGTACATAACAGTGTATAACAGTGCATAACACTACATAAAAGTGCATAACAGTGTATAACAGTGCATAACAGTGCATAACAGTGTATAACAGTGCATAACAGTACATAACAGTGCATAACAGTGTATAACAGTGTATAACAGTGCATAACAGTGTATACCAGTGCATAACAGTGTATACCAGTGCATAACAGTGTATACCAGTGCATAATAGTGCATAACAGTGCATAACAGTGTATTAGCACACTGTATAAATAAATAAGGTTGGCTGCAATTCTTTGACTTCAGACATCTAGAACGTATAGTGTGAGATTAAGAAGAATTCTTACATATACACATAACCTAAGACTTACCAGAAACTACATCCAATGATCTCACTAAATGTAAATAATGACTAAAATTCTACAAGCACTGAGTGAAAGTAATGTCATATACAATGCCTTCACGCCCCTGTTATGGTTAAAATGACTTTTAGAAATACACAATTATTGATGGTTTTGACCCTGAAGGATTTCTTAAGTATAGATAATTAGAAACATTAGAAATGATAAATACTTTCAGAGAAGAGAAGGAAAAGGAAATAGTGAAAATATCCAATATTGTTTAATTGGTTGTAACATGTATTACTGCTGTAACAGTTCCCCTACAAAGCTAGTCCTTAGGGAAGGAGAGCTGTTTAACAAGAACTATTCCATTATGTTCTAAGTATGTTACAATTAGTGCTGATTTGCTGGTCTTGAGGGAAATTAGTAATTCTCCGACATCCTATAAGAGCATTAGTCCTCTCACCCACATACTGCATTTCATGGTTTGGAAAAGTGGAGATGTTGCCTATAGCAACCAATTCTCAGTATATAGTGTGATGGTTAAATACATCATTTTCTTGTGCTACCAAAAATGCACCATTGCAGATATTTGGAAGCATTTTAGAAGTCCAAGATGAGATTTTTGAGATTTCGATGCTTTGGGCCGGATCCAGAGCTACGCTGGCCCGCTAGCCGTGAGTACGGCCAGCGTAGCTCTGGTGCACTCCCCCTGTCACTCCCCCTGTGTGAGCGTAGTTACACACATTTACACCGGCTAAAGGCTACCCTAACTTCAGCCGTCGTATCTGTGTTTAACTATGCTCACACAGGAGCGTAACCTCCTAAACCAAGCCCTCCCTTCCTAATTACCCTCCCTCCCCTGCCTACTGCGTAGTTACGGAGCTGCCCGCCCCTTCGTCCATAACTAAGCTGTAGTTACGAACGCCAGATCCATGGCTCCCAGATGCTCCTCACATATGCCTGGCGCATGCACAGAACAGCAGAAGTGCCGTTCTTTCGCATACGGCCACCGTAAAAACGACGACGGCCGTAGTTCAGGATCAGCCCCTTTGTGTCTAATTGAACCATTATTTAGTTGTGTATTCTTTATAGGCTTATTCTCTCCTTGTGTAGCCATAGTCAGAAAGTAGTAAAAATGATATATATTTTGGACAACTTAGTGAGCTCTTTTCTCTCCACTGTATTGCAGCAAATGGTGAGAATCTGGAATTGTGGAGAGAGCAGTGCTTGCTGATGCTGTGTATTAGCTATAAAAACTTGTATTGGGGGCATGAATTAGCTGCCTTCAATGATGGGACCCTCAATCTCTTGCTGAGAGTCAAGAGCAAGTTATGATGAAATGCCCATATATGGGATCCGGATCCAGCCTTCCATGCATGGAAGGCCACTCCCCTCAATCGCACATAGTTCCGAAGACAGGACCCTACTTTAGGATTAACAATCCATCCTCACTTAAAATGGGGACAGAAAGGAAGTCTCTATAGAGCGGTGTGCGTAGAGGGCGCCTATACTGTATAACTGATGTCCTCCACCAATTGCTCAGAAATGTATCAAATTGACTAAAGGTTGTCTGAATCTTGTGAATCCAGATCAATAACGAAATTGTGGTGCTTGCACACACGCAATCGCAAGGTGCTGCATTTTCGGATACTAGTGATCGTAAAACACACCCTTTTTGGAAGGCTGGATCCAGGAAATAGTTTTTGTATTAAGTGTATTATGTGACATATTTTAAATAATTTTTTCATTGTTTTTACTTCTAGGTCTTCCAGCATCAACTTTTATGAAGTCTTTTCAGATGCCAGCGTTCCATCTGTGGTGAATAATTTTGATGAAATTGGTCCAGAATTGAATTTCACTATAAAGGTAATTTTGTTATAACAATAAGCTTATATTCCCTTTTCTAAGTTACGTTATGTTTTTAGTGGTGTTGTTGGGCATTTGCTTTTCTGGTGATAGAACTATAGAAACTACACACTGAATTTACAAAAATTCTAAATAAAGTCCAAATTTGAAAAAGAGCATTTAAATGATAATATTAGTGCACAAGTGCAAGATTCTTTATAGTAGCACCAATTCTGGAACAATACACACGGGAGAATTTAAATAAAAATGGGCGGAGGCATTTAAATGAAGGAAAGTGGGCCCAATTATCAAGATACGCACGGACGGAGGACACATATGCACGAAACTCCACACAGGAAGTTACAGCTGGTCTATGGAGGCGGAAGTCTCCGAGAGCACAGATTAGCAAGGGGAGTGACTGGGGTTTTGGTGGGTGTTCCTTGCTCCGTCCATGTGTATATTTGCGGACCGATCGGGACACGGATCCCTGAATACGGCCCAGTATCTGTATCTGATGCATTGTTCTGCATTAATACATGTATGTGGGAGGTTTAACCTGTGTAGATACAAAATGAGCGTGTGCCATTGTCATCCCTTATGGTAGCATCTTAGTATTTTTTCTCATTTATGTTATGTAATATACTAGTGATGTGCAACAGACCCAGTGACTGCATGCAGCCCTCAGCTGTCCTGGGCACAACAATTAATAGTCACCCACTCCCCAAACCAGCTATCATGGATTCCTGACCCAGGACTGTGAGCAGTTGCAAGACCGTTTGGAAATTATAGTAGTGTCTCTAGACACATGCCACATGTACCTAATAGAAAATCCACTTGTATGAGATATGTATAGTATTAGATATATAGTATTAGATATATAATATTAGATATGTATAGTATTAGATATATAGTATTAGATATGTAGGTGTTTTTTCTTTGATTTCTTTTCTTCTTTGTATTGCTTGAATCGTGAATCATGCGTCCGCCAAGGTGTATCCTGGTAACCCATTACTGCAGTACGTGCTGTACGATATTATATTTATTAGTTTTTGATTTATAAAAAGTAATAACAATGTGATTCTAGATTAGCACCGGTACCATTCCAGTGACAAAGGCCTTTGTGACGGTGAATGTTCCAGAGTTCACAAAAGGAAACAACCCATTAATGTACATCACAGCAGTTCAAACAGACCAGGTAAGAGATATCATATTAGAACAGTCATGCAGTATGTAAGTAACTACTTCCAAAGTCTCCCCATGATGGGAATAATATTACCCCTGCTGTAACACTGAAAACCAAATCTATTCCAACCTGGGCAAACTTGCAGTATCGGGGACGACCGTACGACCACTTAAGGGGAGGAGCTTAGGATAGCGTAGGTTGTACAAGGTCATTTGTGACTGGCTCGATTTTCTTATCCCACTTTCATTATGAAAAACTCGAAAACGTTTAGCAAATTTATCCGTCAAACAAAGCAAATGCATTCATTACGAAAGTTACAAACAAAAAATGTATCCGTCAAAGAAAATTTTGCATGGATTCATTTCGGATGTATGAGTGAGCAAATTTAAAAACGCAAGATTATAAGTTTTGCCATAACTTTCGCGCCACATGAACTCGTCTAAATAACTGGGTATCATATCTTTGGCCGTTCAGTTTATACGCTTGAAAATGGATTTCATGCGTTTCCAATAACTTTCCACGTTGTTGGTATGGACACTGGTATCAGGATCAACAAAGTTCTCGCTATGATTAACTGTCTGGTTGCAAATTATGTTTAATATAAATATATTCATTTTCAATTGCAAGAAAAACAAAATAAGGTATGTTGACAATAAATTCCGGGTCTAAAAGATATACAGTAGCCAATCACAAATGACCCCATAGAGCATATGCTATCCTAAGCTCCGAACTTTAAGTGTTCGTACGGTCAGTCCCCGATACTGCACCCAACCTGTACCTTCTCTATATTAACTGAAAAATAATATGACAGCAGTTCTTAACTTTATCTTAATGAATATCAGTTACCTACTATCGAATCATGTCTTCACTAATCCTCCCTCCACCCTCACTATGGCCCTGACACTAGCACTTCATTCACTCCCTATTAATTAAGACCTTGCTTCTCTCACTATTATAGGACTGGATCCAGGCCCCCACACGCTTTCCATATGTCCGTCCGACAAAGAGAGGGGAGTGCACACTTACCCTGCCATAAGCCTGCCTTAAGTAAATTGTGCAGATCAGTGGTCCGTACGACCGCTGATCCACACAAGTGTGGGAGCCCCATCCCACACTGTACAATTGCCATGCTTCCCCCTGTCTACTTTAGCGGGCGCAGGGGAAGCACAGCCCATTTCCTAGTGTGTGTTACTACGTTAGGAACATCTGGAGGGTGCATGTCAAATTAGACCACATATGCACCTTGCGTGCGTCACTGGCCTAACGGACCTTACTCTGGATCGGGTCCATTATTACTATTATTATTAATAATTATAATAATAATAATTTTTTTTTACATATTTTTTCAGATACATTGGGCCTGATCCAGACCTACACAAATAATACGCCATACATGTGCGTAGTGTATTTACACCAGCGTTCCTATGATGCACTCCCCTCGGTCGTCCGTATTTATGTCGTCTTACGTCGACCAAACCCTACCCTAACTTTTCTGATCGTAACCGCGGGTGTCCGTAGCATCATGCGAAGTTACGACGCTTAGCACGCCCATACTGTACGATTTACATGCCTCACCCCACCTCCGAAGTGTAATTACGGGTGTCGTATGTCTAGCACGCCCCTTCGTCCATAATTACGCTGGTGATCGTATGCTCGTAAGTACGTTCAGCGTTTCTGGTTGTAACATCTTCCTCGCACATGCACAGAACATGGAAATCAGCGTTTTTATGACTACGCCTAGTGTAAAAATGCAAGCAGGCGTAGGTCTGGATCAGGCCCATTGTTCCTTCCTGACCCTACTGTCACTCACTTTCCCTCTGCCCAGCCATCCCACGTAACACCAGTGGTTCATATACTTATGGGGCCTGATCCAGAGCTGTAATGCGCATGCGCCGGGCAGATGTTGCCCGGCGTCACTATGGAAACGCCCGATCGTAGATCCATAGTAGCGCCGTAGGGATGCTGGAGGGGACGTCCCCCAGCGTCCCTACGCTGAAGTTAGTGTAGGGAGGCGGGGGGAGGGAGGGTAATGAGGCTGGGAGGGCTGCGTTAACGTACTAACGCCGTTGTCCCAGCGTATCAACTCTCCCTTACGCCGGCTGAAGTTAGGGTAGCCTTCAGCCGGCGTAAAAGACAGTTAATACGCTCCTACAAGGGGGAGTGTCGGGCCAGAGCAGCGATGTTACGCTGAGCGCTACAGCGCTCAGTGT
>WWET01004015.1:21582-37250 GCA_011038615.1 Limnodynastes dumerilii | reverse complement strand
TTCACGTATTTCACACGTAATTTGGACTAACGTAAAATCGGCACGCCCACGCGTAAGTATTTACATGACACATAAGTGAATGGCCCATACGTTCACAATTACGCTACGTTAATGTGCGTATTTTCAACGGTGCGCATGCGCAGTGCGTACAAAACAGCGATTTTACGTCTCAGCCACGCGTAAATTCGCTCCGAGGCGTAGTTCTGGATCAGGCCCCTTATCCTTACCATATCCTCATCCACTGATCCCTACCTCTCTTCCCTCATCAACATGCACAGCCCTTCCCACCCTCTCCGTTCTGCTAACCAGCGCTGTCTGACCTTCCTACTGATCACCACATCTCTCGTGTCCAGGACTTCTCATCCTTACTGTATCCTGCATCTATTCCTTCTTCTCCTTCCTTCCCCCCTCTCCTCTGCTCACACCAGCAGTCCACTTCATTCCCCCTCCTTATGTCTTCTGTAAGTTCATCCCTCCCACTTAGTGTGTTAGCTAACATGAGCAGGGCCCTACCTCCTAGTGTTGTTCCCTCCTCCACCACTCTCCCCCTAACCTTGTACCTTCTTTCCCCCTTCCGCTACCCTTTTACTTCGTCCCCACCTGGTGGCTTCCTCTCACATAGCCCATTCAGTCTGCCCATTTTTATTCCTATCTATACTAACCTTATAAAGATATCATAAATTCATAACTAAATTTATAGTCTTATATTTACCCCAAGCATGTATAAATTGTTTACTATGTTAGCCACCTCAGATGGGAGGCTATTCTATACTTAATCACCCTTTCAGTGAAGTCATTTTCCACATATTGGGCCTGATCCAGACCTATGCCAGCGAGCGATCGCACGCCGGTCGGGAGCGTAAAACCGTGCGAAAAAACGCACTGCGCATGTGCAGTATGACAACTTCCCTTACCTCCTAGTGTTGCTCCCTCCTCCACCACTCTCCCCCTAACCTTGTACCTTCTTTCCCCCTTCCGCTACCCTTTTACTACGTCCCCACCTGGTGGCTTCCTCTCACGTAGCCCATTCAGTCTGCCCATTTTTATTCCTATCTATACTAACCTTATAAAGATATCATAAATTCATAACTAAATTTATAGTCTTATATTTACCCCAAGCATATATACATTTTTTACTATGTTAGCCACCACAGATGGGAGGCTATTCTATACTTAATCACCCTTTCAGTGAAGTCATTTTCCACATATTTCCTCTAAACCTACCACCCTGCACTTTATATGAATGCCCTTGCCTTCTAGTACAGCTTTTCCTTTGAAAATACTACCCTCCTCTACCTGGTTATACCCCTTGATATATGTGAAAGCTGCTATCATGTCCTCCCTCTCCCTTCTCTGCTCCAGGCTATACATGTTTACTTCCTCTAGCCTTCCTTGGTATGGTGTGTGACACAGGCCATGGGCCATTTTAGTTGCTCTTCTCTGCACAGTCTCTAATGTATTTATGTCTTTCTGGAAATATGACCTCCAGGACTGATCACAGTATTCTAGGCGAGGCTGTACCATTAATTCCTCACTTCCTTCATTTGCAACCTAGCATCTGACTTGCCTTTCTCAATGCCTTGTTACATTGGCTACCTTTAAGTCAGGGTTGCTGACTGTCCCAGAATATCCTGGAGACCTCCGGGTATCTCAGGAGCGTTTGCAAATCTCCCCCAAAGGGCCTTGCTTTCATGCAAACCACTGCCTGAAGTCTGTCTTGCCCCCCGCCTAGCAACTTTGCTCTTAGTGTTACTAGGGGCAGGACGGGACTTAATGATGCAATTTGCGGCATCAAGCTCCGCTCCCATCACGTTGCGAGTACCAGTTGCGAGGGATCGCACTGCGAATTAGTGACAGACGAAAGTTGCAATGTGGACCCACACTCCCCCATCCCTAGTAACAATAGGAAACAAGGGCATTGATAATCAGGGGACGGGGCTTCTGGTGCGATTTGCATAAATCGAGTCATTAATCCTCACCACCTCCTTCTGGGGGGGTAACTATGAATAGATGGCAATCTTTCTTTATGTGACTGCTAGATCCCTTTCCCCCCTCAGTACTTTCTGTAGATGATGTTACTGATATATTGAGCTTTTGCACCCCAAGTGCATGATTTTGCATTTTTTGCCATTAAACTGCAGCAGCCACACTCATTCCTCCAGTCTATAGAGATATCTAAAATATTTTAACATCTCTTACTACCACCTCTATGTCCTCTAATATCATTAATTCCTTGCAACACATAGCCTTAAAATGCTTTGTGAAAAGCCATATGTTGGAAAGGCCATTTAAGAGACCAGCTATGGACTGGATCAGTTATTTTTCATTCTGTTCTATTAATGCTTATATACTATACAATATGTTGAAATATTGGCCATATTTTTTCTAATATTATTGATGGAAAGGATCCACTCATTTAGACACTTAATATTGATTTAAATTGAGTAAAAATCTAGATGAAAGTCCACAACACCAGGTAAAAAGCTCAGATATTTGTGGAAGCTTAATATCAGGGGGTCATTACAGTGTCATCACAATGAATATATGACATCACTGGTTCCTAAGGCTCAGATAGCTTTCATTCTCATTAATAATAATTCAGCCAACAGCATTGGTTTCCTTCAATATGTGATTTTTGTTTCTCTTTAAAGTAGAATCCCCCACAATCTCAGGCACATAATCTGCTTACCTTTTTCCAAATAGGCACAGTTGCTTTTAATGTGTCTATACAATATTTCACAGCATCCAGAGAATCAGTTCTATGTGGCGAAGAAATGGCAATAATGACACTAGCTTCAGTGATTGGAACTAAGCTTGAAAGTCAACAAGAAAAACAGAAAATTACGATTATATCTTGATGACACAGGCTGAAAGCCACAAGTGAACATGAATTAGTGTTGTACGAACCAATAAAACACACACACACACATACACGCACACACACACGCACACACATACACGCACACACACACACACACACACACACACGTGTGACATGAAAATAATGAGCCCTCTACTGGAGAAAAAGAAAATAATAGCTGGAAACAGGTATGCAACATAGAGCATAAAGCAGAAGTAAAGCTGTCAGACTCAATAAAGCTAAAGCGCAGTCCTTTCCAGAATGTATGCAGGTGATTAAAACATAGTCATACAATACTGTATACCCACCCAAGTCTATGGTGCACAGCCATGTGTTTGACAGATGGCCATTTCTGTCGGATATTAGAAAATATTTTCTTTATTTCAATCTCGGCCATTGGCACATACGCTTCATACTCTAGACAGACAACTTTCTTCCCTTCAAAATTATTTCTTGTGGTCCCTAAAAACACATAAACAAAAGCAAAACCCTATAAATTATCCCTAATGTAAAAGCACACCAGGGCTACATCCTGCAAAAACTATCAATACATAAAATATCAACAAATAAACATAACAAATTTCTCTCTCAGAGATTTCTCAAGTTCAGAGATCCCAAAGTTCTTAATATTTGTTGTTGGAGAAGTCTAGTTCCAGTTTATCGGATGCAATTCTCATTGAAAGCCATAAACAACTGATACAGTGAGCGTTTCATGTTGGGACTGACACAGCGCCACCCTCTGCTGACACAGTGTTGTATGAGACTTAATTGGTTTCATGTTCCCAGCATCTAATTTGAGGATTTTTAGAAGTGTCTTTGTGTTGTGTTCTAGCTATCGATCTGCATTTTTGCATGCCATTTGCTGACTGTTCTGCTACACAGCCATTCACAGAGCCATCGTAGGGACAAATACTGACCTCTTGGCATTGTAGAAAAATAGTTGTAAGAGTTTTGCAGTTGCAGCGAGGAGATTCTGAACAGAAGTCCGTCCGGTTGCAGTCTCCGGTTAGAAATTCTGATTTCCGAAATAGGGACATCTGAAAGTTCCTTTTCGGATGTCCCTATTTCGAATACTCCCCAGTTTCGATTTTTTTTTCCAGAATGGGCGAGTATGCCGATAGCCATTCTCACCCATTCTGAAATACCGCTGCCACCGCTACCCCGTCGCCAGGAAAGGTGAGTAACCTCTCCAGGGTGCGGGGAAGGGAGGGTTAGGGTCAAACTGCAGAGAAGGGAGAATTAGGGTCAGGCTGTGGAGAAGGAAAGGTTAGGGTAATGAGAGGGGAGGGTTAGGGTTAGAATTAGGGTAAGGATTGGGGTACTTTTTTCCCTTACCTTATGGAGCACTGAAAGCTCAGTGCTCTGTGGATCGATAGCTATGTCTCATCGAGGAATATGCAATTGAAATCCCAGCCAATACGAAAATGGCTGGGAGAAAACAGCCCTATCGAAATAGGGACGTTCTAAGAGGGGACCCACACCCAAGTCCGTCATGTACAATAGAGCAGATGTTGTGAAAATGCAAGCCTCTTTCAGTAGCTCAACACCTGTAGAGTCAGAGGTTGGCTTTATCTAAGCCTGAACTAGAGGTCATTTATAGGACATGTAATGTCAGTGCAAGACAAGACCTGGAAATGCAGCGGTTGTTGTGCCATTCAATTCAAGTAAGCCCCCACCCACTCACACTGTAAACTCTCTCAACCAGGATGCTCCATTCTCCTGTCCTCATTCCCATCTCCCCATTGATTCACCAGAATCTGAGTTGTATTGAGTTTCTCCGTCTTATTTGTCATCAATCTGTGGTAACCAGTATCACCATGGTTGTTGTTTTGTTTATACTGGGTGTTCTCTAAAGTGCTACATGACCTTTGTGTCCTTATAAACAAACATTAATTTTAATAATATTATAAATAATAATAATAATAGTAATGAACCTAATCCAGATCCCCACTGCATCCAAAATTCCATACAGGCGAAGGGAGCACATAAGGTAGTTTGTTAGGCAGACTCTACCTTAACATTTCTGCTCCTTTTCCAATTAAAATGGCTGAAGTCTTTACTGTACATATAATCCATGTCAGTTGGCAAAAAAAAAAGGCACTTTTAGAAATGGAGACAGCCAAAGGCTCATTTTCAGCTGTCTCTATATTAAAAAGGCCTTTTGCGAGTTGTTTATTGCTATTTTTTTTAAGAATGGGTAAATACTTACCAATACATTTTTCAGGAGTCACTGGACCCGTCAAAGATGCCACCAAAGAGGGGAGCAACCTTGGACTTTTAGGATTAATCTCTGGGGAAGGGAGGGTTAGAGTCATGGAAGGGGGGGTCAGGGTCAGCCTGTGGGTAGCAGAGTCCTGGAATTAGGCTGCGGAGAGGGGAGTCTTAGGGTCAGGCTGTAAGGAGGGAAGTCTTAGGGTTAGGCTGTGGAGAGGGGAGTCTTAGGGTCAGGCTGTAAGGAGGGAAGTTTTAGGGTTAGGTTGTGGGGAAGGGTTAAGGTTAGGATTAGGGTAAGGGTTGGGATTAGATTGATTCTCACCTTTTGGCACAGAGTCTTCGGTCTGGCAAGGATCGAAACAATCGATTTCGAGAAAGGGCTGTTCTCAGTGGTGACCCACATCCACGTATAACATCCCTCTCACAGAGCAAAAGCACTTCCACCTCCAGCTCTGATCCATCCGGTCATCGGATTTACTACCAGGATGGATCTAGATCCAGAATTCCATCCTGATACTGCAGCATCCGCCCCTGTCACCAAAGCACCAAAATGTGGCATTTCCAATTTATGGAATAAAATGCCCCTTTGCTTAAATTAGGATACAACATAATAATAATAATAATAATAATAATAAAGGACTGGATCCAGACTTCCTACAATAGGATGTTTTCCCGATCACAAGGATCGGAAAAAGCTCCCTCTTGGAAAGTGGCGCATGTGTGGAAGCTGCTTGGCCAGGTTGGATCTGGATTCTTTGGATCCAGTATTCCATCATGGCTAAACTCTGACGGCAGGGCACGATTATTATTATCCTTGTTTATTTATAAAGGCGCCACAAGGTGTTCGCAGCGCTGTACAAAATACAGCACATACATACAGGACAGGGATGGACAGCATAGTACATAATAAAATACAATAGAAATATAAAAATATCACAAAAATAGACAGAAGACATAAGGAGGGGGAAGGAAGGAGAAGATGGATAGACATAGGATGCAGTGAGGATGTTAAATGAAGGAGGGGTAGGCTATCCTGAACAGGTGCATTTGAAGTAAGCGCTTGAAGTGCAGAGGTGCAGCACAGGAGTCCAGGACATGGGTGTGAGATGTGGTGATCAGTAGGGAGGTCAGACAGTGGTGGTTAGCAGAACGGAAAGGACAGGAAGGGGTGTGCATGGAGATGAGAGAAGAGAGGTAGACAGCAATAAATGAGGAGATGGCCTTAAAGGTGAGGGTAAGGAGTTTAAAGAGAGGTCTGAAACAGAGAGCAAGCCAGTGGAGAATTTGGGGCAGAGGTAGAGCGGCGTGAGAGGAAGAGGAGCCTGGAGGCAGAATGGAGTATATATTGAATGGGGGCAAGATGGATGAGTGGGAGACCAACAAGGCGGAGGTTACAGTAGTTGAGACATGATATGACTGGAGAGTGGATGAGGGTTTTGGTAGCTTCATTGGTGAGGAAGCTTCATTGGTGAGATGCGTGCAATGTTGTGTAGGTGGAAACGGCAAGAATAAGAGAGCACGGATGTGAGCTTTAAAGGAACGCGAGGAGTCCAGTAGGACACCTAGGTAGTTAACTTGAGGGGAAGAGGAGAAAGAGGCATCAGCATTGGTTATAGTGATGGAGGATATCCTAGGGGGAGGATTCATTGCCTGCAGGGAGAATACTGTAGTTTTCCTTATTGCTCACAGATAGTAACCAGCTTCACTTTCACAAGGTTATATAGATTTGGGCTGGAAAACATCACCTTTCAACTATAATACTGTTTGCAACAGATGATATATGACTCCCCCTGAAATAAACATGGTTTTGCCCAGGTGGAATTTTCCTCTCTTATTTGCAATCTCTGAATCAGGGCCTGTATACCTAAATCTGAATCAGGGCCTGTATACCTAGCTTATTACATAATATACTATAGATTGGTTGCATGATGTGGAATTCAGTTTTTGGTGCATCTTCAACTTAACTGAGTGACACTAAAAACAGAGTAAGATAGTAAAAATCTTTAAAATTGTTCCATTTTTTCTTCTATAATAATGTGACAGCTATGCTTCTAAAATTACACAATTTCTACAATTACTGTACCAGGATCACTTTCTATAACCAAGTTATTGTTGCTAAGAAAAGTCCAAATTACAGATGTGAGCTGTATCTTCACCATACACCAAGGAAACAAGGTCAGTGGAAATCTTTAGTTTGTACACTGGCCAGACCTTCAGATCAACAATTCCTATTCCCCTACCTACAGTGGTCCTGCCTAAGAATATTGATGCAGCAGTGGGTAACGGGGACACTTTTACAGAGACCCAGCTGCAGAGAATGAGAGAGAAAGAGATGTTGCCACTTTAAATGGTAATGGAAATAGTGTTGCAGTATCTTATCGATTGTACACTGCAAGTATGTGCCTAGCTTTACGCCTATTTTCTTCACTTACCAATAAAAATGGACACAGCGCCACAGTCTGGAGAAACCACTAATTGCGAGACTTCATCAGTTGAGAGTCTGTCTGAAGAGATCCTAATGATGTCTCGTAGGTCATCATTTTCATCCATGGCGACTAATATAGAAAGGGAAAGACAGAATATATGGTGACACTCGCTCCACTGTTCAGATGAAGTAAAATAAAGGGCTGTAGTATGTGAGAGAGAGGTGCGAGTGCCCACAGTTCACATGTTAATAGTTAAATTGACTGATTGGCACTCTTCCATATATTACTAAGGAATATGGACTGTCCCCAGCACTGCTAGGTGACAGCAGCAGTATAGATTTCCTAGATTTCATCCGTGAATCTCAGCTAGAGAATACAATAAATAATATGGGAAACTACATAGGACACCAATAAAAAAAACATTAAAACGCCTTTACAAAATCAGTGAACTTTTCTTGTTTTAAGTAGTTACTATAGAAGATTTTATTGCATCTTTCTATTTTAATAGATATTTTTTTAATCAGTTTCTACTATTTTTATGGTATATTACTATATATAGTTTCACATACCACTTACTGGCACTCTTCCATAGCAAAGAGCTCTGTATCACTGCCAAATATGTTACTGCCGCTTCTTCAATCTCAACCAAAATGAAGCCTCATTGAACTTTTCCACAACAATATTAAGTAACAAATCCGTGATGGTTTTTTATGTTATTGTAACCAATCTAAAATAAAACTAATTCTTCATAAGCTACAAACCAGCATATCTGTTTTTGCACATTAGGCATAACTTAATAAAGTGGTCTAATTCCAGCAGCAGTGATTAACACCCCTAATAGTCTGTTAGCCCTAGGTACAGATTGCCATCAAAAGGATCACTCTGCCATAAAGGAGGGACTGGAGTGAGCAGTTTTCTCCTGGAGGGTCAGCTGACACTGACGTGTTCTAATCCGCGGTAATGTAAAAATGGCTTGCCAGGCGGCTTGATGAGTAACACATTGGATCCAATGTTTTAATACAGCACAGAAGTGATAACATTTATAAGGGCCGCCCGGACAGGAGTTTGGGAAGAACTTTAACTCATTTCAAACAGCCTTGGTGCTGACAGGTATATGAGTGGCTGTAATGATGGAGTGCACTATGGTGACCCTTGCACCCCCAAAACTCCAGCTAGCAAAAGCCAAGCGATGGTTACTATAAAATCAGGACAACCTGATTCCAGTTTTCCCTCTATCTTGGAATAAACAGCGCGGGCCTGCCAGCGTCTCCTCTTATAAAAGTAGCCAAAGCTGCACAGTAAATATCTCATACCTTAAATGAAGGCGTTAACCACCACTAATGGGCGGGATGACAGCTACCTCGTCTCCAGGGTGTAAAGTGATGATCTCGTCACCAATGGAAACGTATTCCTGGCGGACAGCGAAAACTATGTGACCTTCTAGGACGCCCAGCCTAAATGGACCAAAAAAATTCAAGTTTAAGTTTAATTACAGATGGCGGTAATTTTTGCTGACACAGAAATTTTTCAGGTGTCTTCTCTCAGACAATACGGATTACTTGACATTGTTACAGTCTTACCCACTACATCGCACTGCAAATCCCATAAAAGCCAAAGGTCTAGTAAGGAAGGGTGTCCACTTTTACTGCCATGGTCTTAGACAATTAACATGGTGAGAAAGGAGATCATATATTAACTACAGCAGTGCTAGCTAAAGGGTAATAAATTAACAGACAGAGAGCCAGCAAAAATGTCAATATTAGTAGGTTAGTGTTCAGAGGTAGCCTCAGATGTAATAAAAGCTAATGGTGACATTACAGGAATATACATCCGTTATACTAAGCCATAACAGCTGGATATAACAGGTTATTATTAGTATTAATGATAATTTATATAGCGCCACACACTGTTCGCAGCTCTTTACAGAGAACATTAGACATTCACATCGGTCTCTGTCCCTATTGGAGCTACATACACACCCAGACTATGGTTCATTGTTTTTTTAGTAAGCAACCCACCTAACCTAACAGTAGGTCTTTGAAGTGTGGAAGGAAACCAGAGCACCCAGAGGAAACCCACATAGACACAGGGAGAACATACAACTCCCCTCAGATAAGGGAATTAAACTCATGACCTCAGTGCTGTAAGGCACAAGTGCTACTCAATAAGTCACCGCTCAAAAGGTTACACAGTATTTGGGCAGCACAGTGTCTCGCTGAGGTCATGAGTTAGATTCCTGGACAAAGGCCTTATCTGTATAAAGTTTGTATGTTCCCCCAGTGTGTGTGTGGGTTTCCTTCGGATGCTCCAGTTTCCTCCCACAATCCAAAAACATAATAGTAGGTTAATGGATAGCTGCCAAAATGAACCCTAGCGGAACAGGAAAACTAAATGGGCCTAGTAATTCTTATATGTGGTCAATTTGTCTATATTTTATTGGCGAGAAAATTCATTTTCATTCATTTCAATACTTTGTACGTGTATAAAGAAGAAATGTCATGTATCATTCAAACACAAACTCCTTATGACCCAAACACTATGAGGCACCCCTGTGATGCCTAAAGTCACATGAGCAAGGACAGCAGCGGGTGTGTGACCCCAAACCCCTCAAGGCTCACAGTGGAACAGTATGAGTGGTCCAGAAGAGACATTATGCAGCCACCTGGTCAGTTCTGATGAGGGAAAACTTGGGGTTAGCTGCAGTAACATGTCTGATCGGTGCAAACCAAGCTGCATGAGCAGAACAATTTTGGGGCCTGTGTAGGGTCAAAGCAGAACCCTAACTGTCCCTTCTTTCAAAACAAATATTGCCGTATAAAATTATTTATATTATGCTTATTTAAACCCTTTTGTAACTTACAACAGAGCTGAACATTACCGCTGTCTAAAATATAAATAAATATAACTTACTGGAGAACAAGTTTGATTGGTTGAATCATAAATAGATAAAGATATTAAA
Organism: Limnodynastes dumerilii; assembly: GCA_011038615.1. Lineage (NCBI taxonomy): Eukaryota > Metazoa > Chordata > Amphibia > Anura > Limnodynastidae > Limnodynastes > Limnodynastes dumerilii. Next base: position 26,791 of record WWET01004015.1, on the reverse strand, counting down.
ATCCATAGAGATTGGGATAGATTTACTAAACTGCGGAAATGGAAAAATGGAGATCTTGCCCATAGCAACCAATCAGATCCAAGGACTCGCTTCTCCTTTTCGGCAATGTATTAAATCCAGGCCCTTGTGTGACAGGTAAAACCAGGTAAGTTACCTTGGGTGCAGGGCAGTGATTTTCTCCCAGAGCTGTTTGGAGGTTACTTGCTGAGGTACAGAAATAGTTTCTGAGCGGACCCCTGCTAGTTCAGAGCTTTTCGCAAAGTACAACACCAGCACCTGTAACACAATGTACACATGAAGAGGGAAGAGGGTCATAACAATACTGCACTAGTTCAAATGGAATTTCAATGTGCATTTATTAATGAATGTGGGCAGATATATTCTCTGATACACCATGGACTGGACTCAGACTATGTTGAACATAGCAACCAATCAGACTGTGGCTGACATTGTTTTGTATGTAATCGGAAAGTGAAAACTAGAATCTGATTGGCTGCTATGGGCAACATATCCACTTTTCCCTTTCTGCAGTTTAGTAAATCTAGTCTAATGAAGGTGATTATCCATGTACCTGTGTTCACATTTGAATGAGAAAGTGGTGTATACAGTATATTTGTACAGGATTTTTAGACGACTGTAAATAAAAAAAAATGTAAGAAAACCATCTGAAGAGTGCAGACTAGTACATGTACACTGGTATTTTGTGTCTTCTAACTACTGTCCTTTAACCCTACGTCCTATCCAGAGTGTTGTATTTTAGCAGGATCACACATCTCTGGATCGGATGTATACGAGATCCACGCTCCAAGGAGGAATACATTTATATAGTCCAATAAGGGCACATTTCAGCCCTTACGCACTATCCAGATTTCCTCACTGTCCCCAGTGAGTGAGGTTTGTCTACAAATCTTAAGGCAGGGATGTTAGTCTATGCATGCACTCCAGAAAGATGGATACATCGGGGATCCAGAATCATCTCAGTCACCCCTGCGTATGGAGCTCAGACTGCAGCAGAGTGGAGCGCTGGTCCTATGGGGCCAATTTTCAATATACTGCAGTTTACATCCATCTGATGCCGGACACATCTGTACATGCCGTCAGCAGTCATTCAAAAACAAAGCAGATGCTTGTGCAAAAACCATTACTTTCAAAAGTAACTTTTACAATGCTGCCAAAGGCAAATGGATAAGAAGGGTGCAGGAAATAGAGGTTTCAATACAAGGGAGAAATAAACAGTTTGTGTGCAACTTTGGATGTAAATGTACCCCTATGAGTGAGAAATGATATATTTCTATCCAAACTAGTGTATGCAAATGTTATATATTAATAATCTAGGGAATTTATACTGATAATAATACAATAAGATCAGTAAACTACAAGTGCTCAGTAAAAGTATCAAAATTTCTTTTAATCTGCAAAAATGACCCCAAAGTTTAGATGCCCCTACTCTATAAAGATGCATTTACACTGCTATAATAATATAACACATGCAACCTAACATCTCTAATGCAAAACCCCATTGTATCAACTTGCAAGAAAAGAAACACGTTTACCTCACAACTCATGGAGGCAGAATAGAGACGTATTGGCAGCAGAACAGGCTCAGTCCCCGAGCTGTCACACAGGAAGAGTACACTGACAGTCACAGGAAGAGAGTGCACTGACAGTCACAGGAAGAGAGTACACTGACAGTCACAGGAAGAGAGTGCACTGACAGTCACAGGAAGAGAGTGCACTGACAGTCACAGGAAGAGAGTACACTGACAGTCACAGGAAGAGAGTGCACTGACAGTCACAGGAAGAGAGTACACTGACAGTCACAGGACACAACACAAGCCTGGGAATGCATTTTGTGCCCTGTCAGCTGATTGGTGAATGAATTCTGTCTTTGTTACCTTACCTGTGATTGGCTCATCTGCATTCCACCCACACTGCAAGGTTTCACACAGAAAGTTATCTCTGTTGGCTGCAGTTCAAGGCAATAAAACAGGTCATTGTGTAGTGCAGGGAAGGCATGTTTGTGCTTCATACAAACTCTAGTCTGATTATTACATTATGCAGCCATGAAATATGAAAATGTATTGCAAACTAATCCAACATTAATAGTAACCCTCTGTACACCAGGGTAAAATAAATAGTAACCCACTATTTTGTCATTTTTATTTAACATTGACAGAACAGGTGTGGGAGAGCAGGACAAGTGGTTACAGGGATGGTGAGAGAGAGAGCATATGCAGAAAAATGCATATCACAGGCATAATGCCGCAGCCTGCAACACTTTGGGTGTTGTGAAACTACAAGTTCCATCATGCTCTCTGAGCAATTACCTATGTCTATGCTGCTGCAGCATGCTTGGATTGCAGCTTTACAGATGGCAAGCAACAGAATACTATTGTCTAACACACACATCATATCAGATAGGGCTGGTCCAGATGTACTGTAAAAAACTTTACATTTTTTTTAATTTATTTTTTTTATAATTTTACTTCTGCTTTAATATTTATTGAAGGCTACTTAGTAAAGATGGGCCAGTGTGTAAATGAGAGCATAAGGGCTTAGCCAAGTCACACTGGGGCTTTTTCAGCATATAACCATTCAATCACACAATCAAAAGACCGTTTCACCAGATATCTTACCAGTGTGTACTGTCCAAAGATGTTTAAAAATGTTTTCAAACGTCTCTGATCTTTAGATTTGATCTTTTGGAGCTCCTAGTAGACTAGAATAACGATGGAAACAGATCTTTAGCTCTTTGCAGGTGTGTGTTGTGTCTATTAGGAGATCTTTGGACAATACACACTGGTAAAATATCTGGTAAAACAGTCTTGATTGCGTGATTGGAAAGATGCTTTAGATGCCTTTGACATGCTTTAAGCATTCCACCTGTCCTGCCTTGCTATTGGAACAATTTCAAGCACAGTCATTAAAGCACACATGTGAACCTTAAAATTTGAACCCACTAAGCATGCAGAGAATAGCTCCAACTACAAAATCCCATGTGGGTTGGATTCAGATTTTGAGACGAGCAGCACAGTTGTGAAATGTTACCACAGCAAATCCTTGTTGAATTGCAGAGTGAGACACATAAATGGACATTTTTACCTGCAGGGAAAATATTTTGCTTTTGCATATTGAAAATCAGGGTTGCACGATTTAAATCAAAACTAATTTGAGACTGCTATAGAGTTTGCTTGTGCCAGTAACCATCAAATTATGCCGGTCATCATCAACTTTCGCGCATTCATGAAACCACTTGCACTATACATGTTTGAAGTGGACACTTTACGCCAAGTATCTCCTCTAGCCTGATGGATGTCCAACGCAGCTCAACTTCAGTTAGACACTTGTGTAGTAATTCTTCTGAAGCAGATGTTCACAATCATCGCAGTTTCGTCAGGTGCAGGAATTGAAAGGATTTTTTCAAAGTACAGTTTTGTACAATCCAAAACACGCATCAGATTGGGAAATGAAAAAGCAGCTTAGCTGGTTACATGCTACAGAGCCTTTTCTGTTGAGGACAAACATGAAGACGTGGACAAAGATATGTACAAGTTTGACTCAGACTCAAATAACTGATTGAGTAAAATTCAGAGCCTATTTGTACTTCTTGATGCAACTGTTTAGTGTGTATTTATTCTATTACTGTGTTCATTTTGTTACTGTTCTCACTTGAATTGTTCATGTATTACTAAAACCAGGTGTAAACATCTCAAATTAAACTGTTTACTTAAATAAAATTTAATTAAAAACCCTGTTGCAAATATGTGTAACTAAACTTTCTGCATTTTATTTTACAAATAGAATGGCAGGTTAGCTTCTGGTTAATAACAGTGGGCCTGATCTAGACCTCCGTTCACTCCCCTGTCATTCCCCTCTCTTGTGCAGTCTTCCCTTCCTTACTTTCTGCACATGGATTGCATCTGTCTGAACACAGATCCGCGCAGGACTGCTTACCGCTGCCCACGGCACTTTATGAAGATGCCTATAGTATCACTGCCTTTATTGCAGGGATTAGGAATGTGGAAATTAAGTGCCCCAAACCCCTGTGTGGATATCTTATCCTACGGAGTTATATACGCTAGGAGATCCGTAAACATATCATCTGTCGTGCGCATGTGCAAGAATGTAAGAAGCTTGTGTAAGTCCCCTAACGTACAAAATTCAGGATCACTCCCAGTATACCTTTGTCCAGGTAAACTTTACCACATTCAAGAAAATAAATAGCAACACCTTCTGTGCAACAAACAACAGCTGCTACCCTGTAATAATAACTTTTAGGGCTGTTACAACTTACAACCACTTACCACCATGGATAACCCTTTTGATACAGAGAGATATTTACCAATACCAACAGACATTACCAATACCAGCATACTATGGTATAGACTGAAAACTGGGATCTCTATTACACCTGGTATACAATGCCATTCACAAGCACACAAATGAGGAAAAACACTTTTGTGAAATAAAAATGAAAACACCCCCAGTCATTCACTCTCTTTGATAGTGTTCATTGTAAATACACTCTGAGACACCGTACAGTTCTGTTTATACCCAGGAAATTTCCCCCAACCCAAGAACTGTGTTATATCTATGGTGTAAATGTATGTTGTGGCATATTTATTTTTCTCCTAGATATAGGAATCTATTTGCATAATATTGATGTTCCATAATCTTGTGAGATCTTTAGCCATGTAGAGAAGTTGATCAAACTTAAAAAAACAAAACTCTAACCTCGACTCTCCCTCAGATTATTGGCCAATTCCCCAATTTCCGTGCCAATCAAAGCTGGTTAAGAGACTTGCCGACACTCACCTCAATAACTTACTGTGAGAGTGGACTTAGGTCTCTGGCCATGCAGTCATAATGATTGGTGGGCACACAATGGGGATAAATAAAAAACATGGGCACTATTAGTGCCCATCTTTTTTATTTATGCCCATTGTGTGCCAACCAATCATTATGACTCCGTTTATAGTGCCCAGGGCCATCATTTGTGCCTCTTATTCACCCCAGCCTGGCCAGCCAATTGCTCCACATACATACATATACATTGCCATGCCATGCCCACTGCCACTGGCCAGCCACAGTCTGCCAAGTTAACACAATATAAACACAATAAAAAGTTCCTTACCTTAACAGTGTCCTAACGGTCCGTTCTTCTTCCTCCTCTCCAGGCAGACTCACTAACAATGCTCCTGCTTCCTCC
>WWET01004015.1:7323-21542 GCA_011038615.1 Limnodynastes dumerilii | reverse complement strand
AAAAATCCAAAAAAAAAATAAAAAAATTTGATAAAATACAAAAATAAATAAAAAATATTCATAAACCTGATACCAATTTATATGGGTAAAATATGAATATCACTTATAGGTAGGGAAAAATAAAAAGAATTTTTTCTTTATATAAATATTGAGTATGACACATGATTATTGAAGATACACATGATGGCTTATTTGGTAAAAAAAAAACAATTATAATTCACCTGTCTATGATATATAAATATATGAATAGTACTCGTCTTCAGACAACTTATCAATATGTTGTATTGGATTTGTAAATAATTTTTTGCTCTTGTACCCACTATGTATTCCAGCCTTATCTTTTTGTATGTTTAATGCCTTTCCTGCGATAGGGTTACATAGTATTAGATAGTTAGGGATACATGGGGTTAATGAGTAAACACATTGTGCATTGCTTTGAAAACAGCAGCAAGATGAAATAGAAGGGAAATTTCCAAAGTATATAGAATACTAGGAAAATGAGAAATGTTGCTCTTTGCATATATATATGTACAAATTTCTTATGACTTATAGATATATAACACATCCTGTTTCTTATAAGACTTGAAGATTTCCCAAAAAAACTTAAAAATAAATTCTATATGTATTTTATTCTGTTATATTTGAAGTCAAATTGTACATTTCGTTCAGATAAAATGTTTAAATTATGTCCATAAACATAATGGAGACATAAAATCAAAGATATTTATGGTGCTGTATGTTATATGCTGAACTAATTAATTAGTCAGCATCTGTGTGTTTCGTATTTAAATGGCAACCTTGTTCTTAATGTGATCCTGCTTTGAAAAAGTCCGCTGGCCGGACGAAACGCGTAAGCCTATACTGCACGTGTGGAGAATTAAAGGAATCAGTATACAGCCTTTTGGGAGCCTAATCGGAGGTGGAGAATTGTTTACTCTGCTTTGGAGAAACCCTGTGCAACGGGACCGCAGCGATTGCCGATTGGCCTCCCGGTGCGGCATCGGTTCTCCCCTAACCACCGAGGATACAGCCTACATCACATCGCCCAGGACTGGGTAATATCGCTACAGCCAGGTGGACATTTGTGGAGGAACTTTAACATCAACCGTCCCTCTCTCTGCTGCACACCCGCAATGTTCCATTCCAGGACACTGGAAGGGAAGTATACCTTTACATAGGACCTTCAAATCTTATACTCACCTCAACTAAACCATCAGCTCCCGGTATTTACAGGCTTTTTACCTATCCTGATATAAGAATCTACAGGCTTTTTACCTATCCTGATAACATATAAGAATCTCCACACACTGTTGCAGATAAATGTTTATTTTAATGTTATTATTCATTAATTATTTGTCGAATTAAATTGAATCTTTTTAGATACAAGGTTGCCATTTGTTTGTTTATTTCATCAGAACCTCCATAGTAATTTCAACAATTTATTATAGCGCTGTTCTTTATCTTTTTTATCTGTTTTTTGCATAGGGAGACCAACAAAATCTCCCATACAGCTGCTTAAATCCATTAAGCGCCTTAAGGGTATTTTTTTCTCCATTATACCTATTCTAAATTGCAGAGTGAGACACATAAATGGACATTTTTGCCTGCAGGGAAAATATTTTGCTTTTGCATATTGCAAATCAGGGTTGCACGATTTAAATCAAAAACGAATTTGAGACTGCTATAGAGTTTGCTCATGCCAGTAACCATCAAATTATGCCGGTCATCATCAACTTTCGTGCATCCATGAAACCACTTGCACTATACATGTTTGAAGTGGACACTTTACGCCAAGTATTTTCTCTAGCCTTCTCAATGCAGCTCAACTTCAGTAAGACACTTCTGTAGTAATTCTTCTGAAGCAGATGTTCACAATCACCACAGTTTCATCAAATACAGGAATTGAAAGGATTTTTTCAACGTACAGTTTTGTACAATCCAAAACACGCAACAGATTGGGAAATGAAAAAGCAGCTAAGCTACATGCTACAGAGCCTTTTCTGTTGAGGACGTGGACAAAGACATGAACATGTTTGACTCAGACTCAAATAACTGATTGAGTGAAATTAAGAGCCTAATTGTACTTCTTGATGCAACTGTTTAGTGTGTATTTATTCTATTACTGTGTTCATTTTGTTACTGTTCTCACTTGAATTGTTCATGTATTACTAAAACAAGGTATAAACATCTCAAATTAAACTGTTTACTTAAAGAAAATGTAATAAAAAAATCTGATTTAAAAAAATCAAATTTTTTTATTTTATTTTTTAAATACAATTTTTATGCAGCCCTGTTGCAAATAAGTGTTTTTTGCAGATGTGTTCTATCTATTAGGAGATCTTTGGACAATACACACTGGTAAAATATCTAGTGAAAAAGTCTTGATTGTGTGATTGGAAAGATTATCTGTGTGAAAGCCCCAGTGTGTACCCAGCTTTGGTGTATAATTTAGATACCTCCTGACATGTGTACATGCTTTAAGCATGCCGAATTTGAGACTGCTATAGAGTTTGCTCGTGCCTATAATCATCAAATTATGCCGGTCATCATCAACTTTTGTGCATCCATGAAACCATTTGCACTACACATGTTTGAAGTGGACACTTTACGCCAAGTATCTCCTCTAGCCTGGTGGATGTTTTATGCAGCTCAACTTCAGCTAGAGACTTGTGTAGTAATTCTTCTGAAGCAGATGTTTGAAGCAGTTTTATCAAGTGCAGGAATTGAAAGGATTTTTTCAACGTACGGTTTTGTACAATCTAAAACATGCATCAGATTGGGAAATGAAAAAGCAGCTAAGCTGGTCGCATGCTACAGAGCCTTTTCTGTTGAAGTCAAACGTTAAGACGTGGACAAAGACATGAACAAGTTTGACTCAGACTCAAATAACTGATTGAGTGAAATTCAGACCCTATTTGTACTTCTTGATGCAACTGTTTAGTGTGTATTTATTCTATTACTGTGTTCATTTTGTTACTGTTCTTAATTGAATTGTTCATGTATTACTAAAACAAGGTTTAGACATCTCAAATCTGAATTAAAAAAAAAATCAGATTTTTATTTATTTATTTTAACATACGATTTTTATGCAACCCTGTTGCAAATATGTGTAACTAAACTTTCTGCATTTTATTTTACAGATAGAATGGCAGGTTAGCTTCTGGTTAATAACAGTGGGCCTGATCTAGACCTCCGTTCACTCCCCTGTTATTCCCCTCTCTTGTGCAGTGTTCCCTTCCTTACTTTCTGCACATGGATTGCATCTGTCTGAACACAGATCCGCGCAGGACTGCTTACCGCTGCCCACGGCACTTTATGAAGATGCCTATAGTATCACTGCCTTTATTGCAGGGATTAGGAATGTGGAAATTAAGTGCCCCAAACCCCTGTGTGGATATCTTATCCTACGGAGTTATATACGCTAGGAGATCCGTAAACATATCATCTGTCGTGCGCATGTGCAAGAATGTAAGAAGCTTGTGTAAGTCCCCTAACGTACAAAATTCAGGATCACTCCCAGTATACCTTTGTCCAGGTAAACTTTACCACATTCAAGAAAATAAATAGCAACACCTTCTGTGCAACAAACAACAGCTGCTACCCTGCAATCATAACTTTTAGGGCTGTTACAACTTACCACCATGGATAACCCTTTTGATACAGATAGAAATTTACCAATACCAACAGACATTACCAATACCAGCGTACTATGGTATAGACTGAAAACTGGGATCTCTATTACACCTGGTATACAATGCCATTCACAAGCACACAAATGAGGAAAAACACTTTTGTGAAATAAAAATGAAAACACCCCCAGTCATTCACTCTCTTTGATAGCGTTCATTGTAAATACACTCTGAGACACCGTACAGTTCTGTTTATACCCAGGAAATTTCCCCCAACCCAAGAACTGTGTTATATTTATGGTGTAAATGTATGTTGTGGCATATTTATTTTTCTCCTAGATATAGGAATCTATTTGCTTAATATTGATGTTCTATAATCTTGTGAGATCTTTAGCCATGTAGAGAAGTTGATCAAACTTAAAAAAACAAGACTCTAACTTCGACTCTCCCTCAGATTATTGGCCAATTCCCCAATTTCCGTGCCAATCAAAGCTGGTTAAGAGACTTGCCGACACTCACCTCAATAACTTACTGTGAGAGTGGACTTAGGTCTCTCCAAAGTTTTGGATGACTGATCCCTTGATGCTGGTTTTGAACTCAGAGTTATCATTTGGAGGTCCCACACCGAGACCCTCAACTTCATCTCCTGACAACTGACACCGTACCAGGGGGACAGGACCATGGAAACCTAAATACCTGGGTGAGTAGTCCTTTGATGCTACCCTGTGTTTCTATCTCCGGCCACCCTTGCACAGTCCGTTCTTAGGTGATAGTTTCACAAGCCTCAGTGATCAGTAAGTATTTGTATTGTGATGTATATATGTGTATTGTGGTATATATTGTTATAGGTATATGTTTTGTACCGCTTATTGATCTAGTGTATTTCATTTTTTGTCATTTTTATCTGAGTTGCTTTATTACTTCTGTGGGTGTTAATGGATACATTTCTTGCATATTTGCTTCTTGCCTAAGTTGTTTCTGTGGTTAGATGCATCAGTGTATTTTTAAAGTTGACCTTGATCTTGGTTCTCTCTTGTGGTTATGACTTTCAGCTGTTCATAGACAGCAGAATTGTTCTAACTGGTTTGTTTCTGTTTAACTGTGGATTGTATTGGTAGTGGCTATAAAGAATATATAGCGGTATACACTCAAATTACAAATCAATAAATAAAGTTATTGACTATTGACTATGGGAAACAGTGACAGTAGGTCTGCTGAACTGACCCCACGGACTGCCATGGAGGTAATGACTCTGATACATGGTGATGGGGTAGTTAAGGGAATGGATAAACTGTTTAAGAAATCTAAGCTGCCAGAAGGTGGAACTTTAGATGCAGATAAACTGAGGGATATGGAAAAACAATATCACAGTTATATTAGAAATAAAAATCTGCAGATGCAGGTAGAAATGTGGATAGAAACAGCTGAAAGAATTCAGGAAGAATTAGAAGATGAGGAATATGATGAAGAGATATTTGAAATGTCTAATAACCTAGGGAGAGCAGGAATACGTGCTGTGGCTAACGCCCCTATGGTAAAGCAACAGCAGGAGGAGCAACTTGTTACAACAACTGCTAAGTCAATAGCACCGACATATTATCCTAAATGGAGGTGTTGTAAATGTGGGCATGTTAATGAATCAAATAGCAATGCATGTCACGCTTGCTCAGAGCCATGGTCAACACGATGCCCCACTACTTCTAATAATAAAAGACCCAAAAGAAATTTGAATCAGTTTTTACAGACATTAAAAGACAGCCCCACTCCCAGATCATGGAAATGTGGATGTGTCATGACCCAAGGAAAGAACACAAAAAATTGTCCTGAATGTTTATATACAAAACCAGGTAAACCTCCTGTGGTCAGAAACCCAGTAAAACGCCCAGTTGAGGATAAGCCTCCTGTGCAGCTTGTGGCCACTGTATCATTCATATCACCTGTAATTGAACCCACATCCATGCCTGGGGAACCTAGTGCACAGATTATGTACAGTGGATTAGATCTACTGGGTGACATGCAGTCACCATTACCACCTCCTCCCTCATATGCCCCGATATATCCTGTTTTAAGTCAAGCAAGGAATATACCAGGGCAGGAAGCAGAAGGGAGTAACACATATAAACCATGGACTAAAACAGAATTAATGGCTATAGTTAAGGAATGTCCCGATGCCATTGATGATCCTCTTGTTTTCCTACGTTATATAGAAAGGTTACAAGGCATTTACAATGCATCATGGTTAGATTTACATGAAGTAACCAGACATAGTAGTGGAGAGTTTGTGGCTTTAAGGATAACAGATGAACAAGTGTTAAATGCTAATAATCAAGTTGTACAACCCCCAGCAAACATACAGCAACAAAAGACAGAAGCTTCAGGGAGGTTGTGGTTACAGAGATGCAGAGCATATTGTACCAGAATGGCTCTGCAGACCCCCGTTAAAACAGAAAGAAGACAGGATACAGGGGAATCAGTGCAGACATATTATGATGGTATCTTAAGACGACACCAAGATTTGGGATTTACCTTGCAAAATGCAAGAGATGTTATTCTATTTAAAACAGCATTTTTAAATGGGTTAGACAGTAAATTAAGGGATGCGCTTTATGCACGCCGCCCTGAGGCGTTCTCAATGGAACCAGAAGCCTTGTTCACTTTGTTGAGAGCCATTCAACAGAATCAAGGGACTAGAAAGCAAAAAGATAAGCAGGTTAGACAGGAGCACAATGTGTTTTGGACACAGATGCAGCATAACACTGGGAACCCTCAAAATTACAATAGAAATTACCAAAAGGGGGATCCCAAACAATGCACTAGTGGTGTAGGGCTTACTGGGTTACCCACACCACTTAAAGAGACCAAACCCTTGACAATACGGACCCCTACTGGCCAATCTATAGTGTCACAGGTATTAATTTCTGAAACATGCCCAGTTAACCTGTTGGGTGCTGATTTACTGTCTGCGTTAGAAGCATCTATTACTTTTAAAGATGGTAAGATTGCTCTGTCTACAGGAGCAAGCACACAGCAGCAAATAGCTTTTGACACTTACATGTATATGGCTAACATGACTTCACAAGTACATACACTTGTATTGACAATGGGTGATTTACTGACACAAGTCCCATCTAAGTTATGGGCAAAGGGGAAAACTGATGTAGGATTACTGGCCGTTACACCTGTACAAATTCGGTTAAAACCAAATGTACAGCCTGTTTCTATGAAACAGTACCCCTTGAATGAAAAACAGACTACTGCAATAGGGATATTGGTACAAGAGTATACCTCAGCCAAGGTGTTAAAGCTTTGCAGATCCCCTTGGAATACGCCCCTTTATCCCATACTTAAGTGTACATTACCTGGACAACCGGTATCGTTCAGAATGATTCATGACCTTCGAGAAGTTAATAAAAGGATGATTATTGACAGCCCAATTGTACCTAACCCACACACGCTGCTAAATCAAATACCTACCTCAGCAAAGTACTTTACTGTAATTGACTTGGCAAATGCATTCCGCACAAGGTATAGGTATAGATGGCCCCCAGTACACTGTGCCCCTGCAAATTGCAGATAAAACTATACCATGCCTCGTGGATACGGGGGCTGCCAGAACTATAATAAGGGCAGGACTAATACCAAAAGAATTGGTTACAAAGCAATGTACTAGTGGTGTAGGGCTTACTGGGTTACCCACACCACTAAAAGAGACCAAACCCTTGACAATTACGACTCCTACTGGCCAATCTGTAGTATCACAAGTATTGATTTCTGAAACATGCCCAGTTAACCTGTTGGGTGCTGATTTACTGTCTGCATTAGAAGCATCTATTACTTTTAAAGATGGTAAGATTGCTCTGTCTACAGGAGCAAGCACACAGCAGCAAATAGCTTTTGACACTTACATGTATATGGCTAACATGACTTCACAAGTACATACACTTGTATTGACAATGGGTGATTTACTGACACAAGTCCCATCTAAGTTATGGGCAAAGGGGAAAACTGATGTAGGATTACTGGCCGTCACACCTGTACAAATTCAGTTAAAACCAAATGTACAGCCTGTTTCTATGAAACAGTACCCCTTGAATGAAAAACAGACTACTGCAGTAGGGATATTGGTACAAGAGTATACCTCAGCCAAGGTGTTAAAGCTTTGCAGATCCCCTTGGAACACGCCCGTTTATCCCATACTTAAGCGTACCTTACCTGGACAACCGGCATCATTCAGAATGATCCATGACCTTCGAGAAGTCAATAAACAAATGATTATTGACAGCCCAATTGTACCTAACTCACACACGCTGCTAAACCAAATACCTACCTCAGCAAAGTACTTTACTGTAATTGACTTGGCAAATGCATTCTTTTCTGTACCTCTTGCAGAAGACAGTCAGCTAATACTAGCATTTACATACGATGGTAGACAGTATTGTTGGACCCGCCTGCCGCAGGGGGGGGCTACCTCACCCTCTGCTTTTTCTGAATCTATGTCACAGGTTCTGAAAGGATGGCATCCTTTGCACAAATACACAGTACTGATTCGGTATGTGGATAACTTGTTGGTGTGCGCAGACACAAAACACCAGTGTGAGGAAGACACAGTCTCCCTTTTGATCTTTTTAGCTGAGAATGGATGCAAAGCCACAAAAGAGAAATTGCAGTTTGTACAGTCGCAAGTGCGGTTTCTAGGTCACTGTATAACGCAAGGGGCTAAACTCCTCACTGCAGAAAGGAAGGAGGCAATAGCTAAGATTCCTGTCCCTTCCACGAGCAAAGACCTAAGGACCTTTTTAGGACTCATTACCTATTGCAGGGAATGGGTACCTTGTGCCTCATTTAAACTATTCCCCTTGTATGAGGCATCCAAAGACACAACAGCACAAGGTGAAATCCACCTCGCAGACGAGGAAATGGAAAGTTTTACACAACTGAAGCAAGACATTCTCAGTGCTCCTGCACTAGCCTTGCCTGACTACAAAAAGCCATTTACACTATTCTGTCATGAACACAAGGGACATGCACAGGGTGTAATGACACAAGAACATGGGGGAAAGCAAAGGCCCCTAGGGTATTATTCCCTGAGACTTGACAATGTCATAAGAAGGGCCCCATCATGTGTGAAATCAGTAGCAGCGGCAGCTACGCTACTGCACAAAGTAACTGACATAGTCTTGGGACATGACATCACACTGCAAGTACCTCATGCAGTCACAGAGATTCTCAATCAGGCACAGACTAAACACCTGTCAGGAGCCAGACTGACCAAGTATGAGGTTGCACTACTGACACCCTCCAATGTAACAATCAAAAGGTGTACTGTTCTAAATCCAGCTACATTAATTCCAGTGGATTTAGAAGGGGGGAAATCAGAGGATGTAGTGACAGGCTCTGAAGGGGAATCCGAAGAAGAAAACACAAATTTTCTTTTTTTAACTGACCATCATGATTGTATAGAATTGATGAAAATTGAATCACAGAGCATCCCACACATTTCTGACACTCCCCTACATAATGCAGACATGCACCTCTTTGTTGATGGTTCCAGGTATTATGTAGAAGGTGTACCATACACAGGGTATGCAGTCACTACAGAAGACATGGTTCTCATACAGGAACCCCTCCCCTCAGGCTGCTCAGCTCAAGAAGCAGAACTGAGAGCCTTAGCCTCTGCCTGCATAGAAGCAGAAGGGCAGACTGCAAACATTTACACAGATTCAAGATATGCTTTTGGTGTGGCACATGACTATGGTCCCATATGGAAAAGCAGGGATTTCCTAACGGCGGTGGGAAAACCCATAAAAAACGCAGATGCTATAAGGTCATTGTTTGCTGCCCTTCAGTTGCCTAAGGAGCTGGCAGTAGTGAAGGTCAAAGCACACACTAGGGACAATACTGCTGAAGTTAGAGGTAACGCCCTAGCTAACAAGGCCGCTAAAGAAGCTGCCCTAAAGCCCCTTCAAGTGTCCATCTTTACAGTGGACATAGATACGTTTAACCTTGAGACCTTTCATTTGATGCAGAGACAAGCTTCCTATAAGGAAAAGCTGGAATGGGCAAAAATGGGAGCAGTGGAGAAGGACGGTGTATGGATGATGGCTGACCGCCATTGTCTGCCTCGCTCGCTCTACCCCCTAATGGCTCAGGTCCTACATGGACAAGCACATGTCTCTAAAGATACCATGACAAGTCAGCTCAATAAGCATTGGCTGGCACCAGGATTTTCACAGGCTGCACAAGCATATGTAGCAGCATGCACTATATGTGCTTTGAATAACCCTGGAAAGACAGTACCAGTTCCAAAGAAATCAATGGTACAGACCTTTTACCCCTTTCAGAGGTTGCAAATAGCCTTTATTCAGCTGCCTAAGGTGGCAGGATATGAGTATGTTCTGGTGTGTGTGGACCTTTTCTCTGGATGGCCAGAGGCATGGCCCTGTCGATCAGCAAACACTAAGACTGTAGCAAAGAAACTGATTAGTGAAGTGGTGTGCAGATATGGCATACCAGAAGTAATTGAAAGTGATCGAGGCACTCACTTCACAGGGGATGTACTCCAACACATATTGACAGACTTATGCATAACACAGGCTTTTCACACCCCCTACCACCCACAAAGTAGTGGGAAGGTAGAGCGCCTTAAGGGGACAATTAAACTGAAATTACAGAAACTGATGGCAGAAACCAATAAAAACTGGTTGGATTGTCTGCCAATGGCCCTTTTCTCTGTAAGAAACACACAGAGTAAGAAACACAAGCTGACTCCTTATGAGATATTGTTTGGATCTCCTGCTAGGACAGGATGTTGTTTCCCTCAGCAGTTGCAGCACAAACATGCTGATTTCACTCAGTATATACAGGCATTGCAACAGAGATTAACCAAAGTCCACCATCAGGTGTCCTCTTCTATTCCAGATCCTAACCAACTTGATAGTGTACACGCTCTCCAGCCAGGAGACTGGGTGTGCATCAAGAAGCACGTCAGACGAGAACTGGAACCACGATTTGAAGGACCGTTCCAAGTGCTACTGACCACTCCCACTTCAGTTAAAGTGGCTGAGAAAAACACCTGGATACACGCTTCACACTGCAAAAAGATAACACAGGGGAGTACCGTTGCAATATAGTATATACGTGTAAGTATATCTGCAACATAATGCCTACCTACTGGTTAATGAACCCAAAAAGAAAATACATATGGGTAGCTGTTGGTATTCTCTCAGTTGTAATCATCCTCATGGGAATAATTATATGGGTGAATGTATTGCAGATCCATATAGTTAATCCGAAGGCTCCCTCAGAAAGAAATAAACAAAAGCAAAAACAGATCGCATCATGAAAAATGTACATGTAGTGAAATGATTACGATAATCATAGGGTTAAAGAGCCCTTGTTAACACATGCAGCCAGGTCATTAAACATAGAAAGATTGCAATTGCTATTAAGTAACTAACTAGTCTAAAATAAACATAAACTGTCCCTAGAAGACTAGTGACCTCACGGTCTACTCTTCTGCCCCAAAGTGGAGCTTAGAAGTCCCTGCCTATTCTAACTATAATGTCCGTGTTCCGTTATACAAATGACACAAATGAAGCACAGTATACAAGAATATTGCTATCCCTCTAAACTAGTGACCTCGCGGTCTACTCTTCACCCCGCAACGGGGCTTTTACCTGACCCTCAATTCTGAGCAGGACGAGCAAGACGAACACAAAGCTGGTAGGCAGGAGAACATAGGAAGATTGCTACGAAGACCCGACCCGGTGCACAAGGGATTGTTGCACGTGGAACACTTTGCCTGACGCGCGTTTCACTGTTAAAGATCCAGCTTTCTCAAAGGCTTTGACGGACACAATGGGAAGCCGGTATTTAAATCCACCTGGACCAATAGGATTGCGGCACCTACGTGGAAAGCCTCAGGTGTATCTGAACAGTGAAAAAGGGGGAAACATAATTAGTCATTCATCGTGATATTCACCTCACAATGAAAAAATCACTGAGAATATATACAAACATTTAATGTGAACTACAGAATGATATAGATTGTGATATTAATTCGCATTGCGTGCGAATTTATTTGCGAATTATTATTATATACATGTTACGCTATTAGGAAAAGAGAATTATCTTAACAAAGCCTAAGCCACTTTAGTAATATCATTAATGCTCCAAAATGACCTATACGAAAAATGTGACAGGGTATTAATATTCCAAAAGGAAGAAAGAAAATGTCATGATCTGGAAAAAACACCATATATTCCCAGAGACAACCGATTATCTAAAAGATAGTATTCTTGACAAAAATTTATGATATCAAATAAATTCATATAATGTAATATTAATGGATATTCAATAATTAAGTGACCTACAATTTAT
Organism: Limnodynastes dumerilii; assembly: GCA_011038615.1. NCBI lineage: Eukaryota > Metazoa > Chordata > Amphibia > Anura > Limnodynastidae > Limnodynastes > Limnodynastes dumerilii. Next base: position 9,534 of record WWET01004015.1, on the reverse strand, counting down.
GTACAACACAATAGATGTTAACATAGTACTGAGAACGGGTATTATTAATTTTTAATGGCCAAATTATAGTTCCAATTTTTACAATAAAATCTATCTATTGTACATCTATAGAAATGTCCATCTTAAAGATTTTAATTTCCCAGAAAAAGGGAAATATGACACATAGGTGAGTAGTTGTTCTCCACATAGAGCCAGATCTACATAGTGAATTTGCCAGAATGAACTATTCTAATTAATGACTGATATAGTTTGAACTTAGGTTTACACCTAGGAAGTTGTCTTGACCAATCAATTTCAAATGATAATGATTCAATAGTTATATAGCATATATGTTATCATATTCTGGGAAAATATTTCCTTGAAATTATGCATTCATTCAAAACCAAGGAGGAAATTAATGCGATATAGGTAAGCAATTATGCCATCAAAAAGGTTCTATATTCAATGGTATCCTATCATTTTGAGACCATATTAAGGAAGCCAATATCATCTTTCTGGTTGGACCAGCCAACAAAATATCTCAAATGTACGTAGTAATCATATGGAAAAAAGTTTCTCCTAGATGTAGAAGGAGCTATGTTAAAAAAGGAGTGTAATTAATGGCTTCATTTAGGCCCCTAGGTGACACGGAGTCCATATTAAAGATCCAAAATACTTCACGTTTCAAAAGGAATCCATTGAGATCACCGCCCCTAACATGGGGATTTAACTTTTCAATAATGAAGGCCTTCAAACCGCTAGGATCAGAATTATGCCATCTTAGGAAATGTCTTGCAACAGGGGTTAAAATTTTACAACGATCTCTATTCCTTTTTGCATTCTTAATAGTACCCACATGTTCAAGAAGGCGGTTTTTAAATCTTCTAATGGTCTTAACTATATATGTTAAATGAGACGGACAGATCAGACAATAAACCACAAACTCAGAATTGCAGTTGGTATGATCCTTCAATTTGTGGACTCACTCTTTGTGGACTGTCAAATGCATCCTTAAATTCAAGGGTCTTGGTCATATATGGACAGGCTCAACAAGAGCCACAAGCAAATGAACCAGTGTATTTTCACTAGTCTGTCCTTCAGATTTTTAGCACGTCTCCAACACAGAGATACTCTGTCTCCCAGTATTTGTGCAAAAGTCAAATCTGAGCACAATATATGTAGATGTTTGTTCAAAATGGCTTCTATTGACTTTGATTGATGACAATAGTCCCCAATAAATCAAATTTTTGAGTCTTTGGTCTTTTTATTCTGACATTGGTCATAAATCAAAGTGTCCCTAGACACATTCAGAGCATGTTTGTAAGATTTTTTAAAACAGATTTAGGGGATATCCCCCCCAAGAAACCTTGCTCTCAAATCTCCAGCTTTTGTTTTAAAATCCTGTAGAGAGGAACAGTTTCGCCTTAAGCGTAAGTACTCTCCTTTTGGAATGTTTTTGACAACAGAAGGGTGGTGAAAGCTTCCATAATGCAATAAACTGTTAGATGCTGTGGGTTTTCTGAAAGCCTTAGTTTTAATATAACCGCCTTCTTCCACAATCACTGATACATCCAAAAAGTCCACCTTCATAAGGCTTTTGTTCATTGTCAGTTTTAGATTGATTTGGTTGTCATTTAGTAAAGCAACAAATTTATCTAGGGACATTTCGTCCCCCTGCCAGAGGAGCAAGACGTCGTTGATGTAGCGAAGCCACACGGGTATGCACCCTTGGTACATCTCGTGTGGCTCGCCAAAGACAACCTCCTGCTCCCACCGGCCCAGATGGAGGTTGGCATACATTGGGGCACATGCTGTCCCCATCGCCGTGCCCTGAATTTGTAAGTAGTAGTGATTGTTGAAAATGAAAAAAAATTTTGTAAGTATGAAAGACAAAAGTTGAAGAATAAATCTATTATGTGCAGGATCATCTCTGCTTTGTAAGTAATACTGGACCGCCTCCAGACCTTCTTTGTGATCAATGGAGGTATACAAAGATTCGACGTCCAGTGTCACTAACTACGTCCCCTTTTCCACCCGAATCTCTGCCAATTTTGATAGTAAATCTTTAGTGTCCCTCAAATATGTAGGCAATGATGTGACAAAAGGACGGAGGGCCAAATCAACAAAATGACTAGCATTTTCAGAAAGACATCCGTTGCCAGAGACAATGGGCCTGATCCAGACCTACGCCGATGCGCTGTGCTTACTAAAGCACAGCGTATCGGCGTTCAC